>VDFB02359624.1:55655-105081 GCA_007258455.2 Sequoia sempervirens
ATGGTTTAGGGTTATGGGTAGTGATGGAACTTCAAAGTTTTGTTCTCGGTGTTCTATTTTATCCTGCCTTGTTTCTCTAGTCATCTATGGTGTTTGAGAAAAGCCTAAGGTTGAAGTTTTACCTTCATCTTCATGTAAAACCCTAGTGTTCATCTTAAACCTTGGATGGGATGTATTTGGCCATTACTTTTTATGAAGGATTTAAAATGACTTAATCCCCATCGCTTCGTCTAGGCTAGGCCCCCTTTTGTTTTATTGTTTTATTTCCTTTGCCTGACTTTATTTTTCCAAAGTCTTTTGTTGGTCTCGTGTTCCCTCATTAAAAAAAAATATGTCATTTTTTATCGTCGACCTAGTGATGTCCCCTTATGCCTTTAGGGAAGAGGGCACCATAGTCGTGTAGGCTAACTTTCTTAGCATGTAGCAATTGACTGGAATATCGTAAAACCTTCCTTTTTTTTTTTAATGTAGACTGGTCTCTTATTTATCTATAACTAAGGTTTGGAGGTGCGACTCATCATGCAACTCGCCACATCGGTAGATCTTTTGAGAAGTGCCTAAAATTTGACTTTTTAAAGGTTCGACCAAAACTTAATCATGGAACCCCCAATAGTTGAACCAAAAAAATATCATTTGTTGCTTGTAGAATATGATATTTTTATTTAAATTAAAATTAATATACAACCTAAGTGGACCAAATACTTATTGATAACCATAAATCTTTGATATCTCTACCTTTTATATTCAGCACATATGGACTAATAGTTGAACACAAAAAATCTATTTGTTGTTATAAAAATAACACATAATGATTTAAAATACAACTTCTATTGAACAAAAATGGACCAATAGTTGAACACTAATTTTTTTTTAAAATCCTTCACATTTAATGGGAAAATATATGTTATTTATTGTGCTCACATTTTATATTTGTGATTGGACAAACTATTAATATAAAATTATCCAATGGTTGTACTTTGCTACCCCAATTGTTGTACACATAAGAACAATATTTTTTCACTATGATAACAATACTTGTTTAAATGAGTGTCTTATTTTATTAAATGAGCATTTTATTTTTTAAATAATATACTTATAGTGGAGAGTTGTGATATTTTATTTGAAACAAAAAATACTTATTTCACTTCTTCATGAATGTATTTATGTTTTTTTCATATAATATTTAGAGGTTCTGATGTGTTCAAGTATGGGTCCATTTTTTATCAACATTTGGTTTTTTCTTTATTTACATTTGGACTATTTATTTACAATATATAGTATAAATATGTGGTAAGAATGGGTATTATCATCGTGATTGAGTGTGCCCTCTCCCCTAATAAATGTTTTTATTTTGCAGAGGGACAAGTTTGCATGGTCGTAGATCAATCGTCGTGTGATATTAGTCACTCCCCGCCATCCTGCGATGACCCCAACACATTGTCTTTGTTGATCGTGATATCACAGGCGAGTGCCACGTGTCTCATTCAGTGAAGCCGAAGGACTGATAAATACTTTGATGCATCTTTAATATATTATGTCATGGGTTACTAAAGCAGTTATAAGATGCACATGTTTTAAATCAATAGAGATGTTATAATCCCGGTAGAAAGGTGCTCGATGGTTAATAACAAGGCTAGTGACTGTGTTGAATGAGCAGGATTGCCGATGGTTGAGATCCATGGTTTCCTGCCATCGCGTGATCAAAAGTTGCGAGGTCTTCATTTATTGCAATATCACGGACGAGCGCCACGTGTCTCATCAGGTGAAGCCGAAGGAATGATAAATAATTTGATGCGTCTTTAATACATTATGTCATGGGTTACTAAAGTAGTTATAAGATGCACATGTTTTAAATCAACGAAGATGTTATAATCTCGATAGAAATGTGCTCGATGGTTAATAACAAGGCTGGTGATTGTGTTGAATGAACAGGATTGTCGATGGTTGAGATCCATGGTTTCCCACCATCTCATGATCAAAATTTGCGAGTTCTTTATTGATTGTGATATCAAGGGCAGAAGCCACGTGGATCTCCTTGGAAACAAGTAGTATGGTGGGGCAATGGCTACCCAGCCTAAAAAAAGGCATGGGCATCTACATGGCTTATGCCTGCCACACTTTTGTTAACAATTGTCAATGTCAGTTAATGTACATTTCATTAATTAGTTGTTGCATACTTCCTTAGTATGTTCAATATAATTTCTTTTCTTTAAAAAATTATTCTATACTTTTAAAAAGTTTTAAAAACTGTTGTATATTTAAATTCTTAAAAATATAGAATAACTTTTGTTCTTTAAATTTTTTTTTTTTTACTATCAATTATTTTAAATATAATTAATAAAATAATTTTCAAGTAACTGTTTCATATATTTTTATATACATTTAATAAATAAAATAATATAAAAATATCAATTTTTAAAATATGATTGATAAAATAATTCTTATACACTAAAAAAATTGATATATACATATAATAAAAAAATAATAATAATAAATCAAGTTTTAAAATATATGTAATAAAATAAATTTTAAAGGATAAAAAATGTTTCATACTTAATATATAAAATAAAATAAATATATCAATTTTTAAAATACAATTAATAAAATAATTTTGAAATAAAATGAAATAATTATTAATGAATTTTTTTATTATATATGTATAATAATTTTAAAATAATATTCATTCATTTTTTAATTATATTGTAAAAAATTGATATATTTATTTTATTTTATTTATTAAATACTTACTAGCATATATATTATTTATTAATAATATATATAAAATATGCCAAGAGATATCCTTTTAATGCATCTATTGTACTATTATAAAATAGGTGCCTCGACAAAGATATCCCTTGGTGTATTTTATATATATTAATAAATAGTATATATATGTAATTAGCATTTGCAACACAACATGAAAGACAAGATTATAATTACTTTTAGTTATTGAATTAAGGTTAGGGTTAGATATATCTTTAGTTAGGGTTGGGGTTAAAAATAGTGTCAGTGTTAGTTTTACGATTAAGTTTAGGGTTAGAGTTAGAGTGAATTATTGTTGAGATTGAATCATAACCCTAATCTAACCTTAACCTTAAACCTAATTGAACCCTAACCCTATTTGTAATTGAAATTTAACTCTAACCCCAACCCTAACCCTATCATTGAACCCAAGATTTATCCTAGAACCCCAACTCTAATTGAATGGTAAACCTAACCTAACCTTAACCCTAATGTTAATCACAACCCTAAGTCTATCTATAATTATAATCCTAACCCTTCTCATTCTAACCCTAATTATAATCTTAATTATAATTCTAACCCTAACCATAATTCTAATGCTATTCATAATCCTTAGTTTAACACTAACCGTAGTTCTCATCACAACCTTAACTCTAATTATAACCCTAATCAAACCCCGACCCTAACCTTAACCCTAACCTTGAGCTTAATTAAACCCTAACCTTAACCTTAAGGCTAAGCTTAATTAAATCAAGATCCTAGCTCTAACCCCAAACTCATATATGTGAGATAATTATAATTTACCAAAACCCTAACCATAATTGAATCATAACCCTAATTGAAATACAACCATACTTTAATTGAACCCTAACCCTAATTGAATCGTAATTTTAACCCTAAGCCTAATTGAACCCTATTTTTAACTCTAAGACTAATTAAACACTATTTCTAATGCTAACCCTAAGCCCATTTAAATCCTATCCCTAATTAAACCCTAACCCCAATTGAATCATATTTAAACCCTAACCCTTAATGAGCACTAACCCTAATTAAACCCTAACACAATTGAACCATAATTCTAACCCTAATCCTAATTGTTGGAAATAGGATGCCATTTAATTGAAAATCCTAAAAAAAATTTATTTCATGTATATCCTAAGTTCTTGGAATGTGTTCAATAACACTAATATTAGGATGAGATTAATTATTTGGATGAAATAAATCATGAAATTGACATTTATAGTTATTCCTAAATAATAGGAACATGTGGGTGCACACATGGTAAGGTGACACTCACCTTGTGTTCAGTTAACTATACAGAGTAACACTTAACACTTTTGAATGCATGTAAAGATCCTAGGAGTTAGGATTTGATTTTTGCATGTTTGAAGTTCATTTTAGTTCAGTTCAGTTCAGTTCAGTTCAGTTTAGTTCAGTTCAGTTATGGTGCAGTTATCTTCAGTTGCATGTAGTTGGCTTCAGTTAACTTGGAATGCATTTCTAATAACATTGAATTGTATGACAGATAATAGGGACTACCTCTAGTTAATAGGGGATGACCATTCTTGCATGAATGGTGTTGAGTAAATGTTTTAGTTAACTAGAAATCACTTGGAGCCAACTTGGGTACCCAAGATGCTTTCTTGGATTTACCTCTCATGCATGATAAGATATTTCTGAAGGCTCAATTAAGTAGGATTACTTAAGGGTGCCAACTTTGAGGAAGAGCTTTGGAATTATCAACATAATGAAGGTTGAGTTGTAGCTTCAGTTTGGGACACCCAAATGGATGAAGCACATGTTTTAGTATTGTTCTTCATGAGATAACCCTATTTGCATGAGATACGGTGTACCTTTTAGGGATAGGGCTTGTGCATTGTAATTGTAACTCATGTTGAGTTTACAAAACTGATTAAAGCCTATTTATCTCAAGAAAGTTGAATAGAGTTGTGATAATTTGTTATTGCAGGTGTGAAGAAGATTGAAAAAGATAGAAGCAACATTCTCAAGCAAGAATTGGAGCTATTGTAATTCAGAGATTGAATAATAGAATAATTCTTGGTGGAGTTTTTTCCCAAAATGGTTTCTCCACGTTATATCTTGTGTGATCTTTCTAATATCCTGACTAGTTCTTCTATCAACTTCTCTCTTCATTCTACAACAGTAAAATGAATTAATCAAGATAATCACCCACAAAGAATATATGTAACAAAGAAAGAGCTTACTTAGATTAGCAATATTAAAGTTTTACAGAGTATTAAGCTAAGAAAACACCTCATTTTTCAACACTAATAACACATTATTAGGGTTATATTTATTAATGTCTTAATATTAGTTTATAAATTCAACATTAATTATAAATATTTTAAAATAAATTAAGTATTTCAATCTAAAATTTTAATATTTGACATTACAAATAAAATTAAACTAAATTTTTAATTTTTAAAATCCATAAAATATTTATTATCTATTTAGTTTTACTAATTATCTAATACAATTAAATTAAATTAAATTAAATATTCATTTTAAATTAATTAAACAATTATTAAATTTTAGAATAAATTAAAAATAAGATCTATATAAAATCAACTTTTTTTTTTTTTCTTTGTGTCCAAATCATTTCATTTTCTAAAATTATACTAAATTATAGATATCATAATTAAACACAAAACTTTATTCTATTCTAATCCTAACCCTAGTTAAACCCTAACCCTATTTGGACTCTAACCCTTACCCTAATTGAACACTAAATCTAATTGTAATTGACCACTAAGCATAATTGAATTCCACCCCTAACCCTAACCCTAACTCTAACTAAACCCTAAACCTAACTCTAATCAAACCCTAACCAAAACCTACTTGATTCATAATCCCAACCCTAACCCAAACCCTAATTGAACTTTAAAACTAACCTTAATTAAGTATTACCTAATTTTACCAGAACCCTAACTTTGAACTACAGTTGAACTCTAATCCTAACCCTAACACTAATTCTTATCCTAATTGAACCTTAACCCCAACCCTAACCTTAACCTTGACCCTATTTGAACTCTTATTGAATTCATAACCTTAATTAAACCCCAACCTCATCCTCAATCCTAACCCAAATTGAACATTAATTGAAACCCTAAACCTAACCCTAAGTGAACACTAATCCTAATTGAACTCTAACTTTTTAGTTGAAAATATTAAAGTGCCTTAGATTTTCCCATTCATAGTCATTTATCATTCAATTCCTAATAGAACTCCAAAAATTTATGCTTTTATAATGTTTTAATACACACCTAATATTAAGGGTTTAGAGTTTAAGGGTTAAGGGTTTAAAGGTTTAGAGATTAAAGGTTAAGGGTTTAAGGTTTAGGGTTAAGGGTAGAGGAGAGATGGAGAGAGTGAGTGAGAGAGAGAGACCTAAGAGAGGGACAAGGGGTAGGAGGAGAATACTTGAGAGAGGGAGGGTGAGGTTTAAGGGTTTGGGTTTAAGGGTTAAGGGTTTAGGATTATGGGTAGAGGGGAGAGAGATAGAGGGATCCAGTGAGAGAGAGAGAGAGAGAGGGAGGGAGTAGGAGAGAGATAGAGAGTAGAGGTTAAGGGTAGAGGGGAGGGATATGAGTGAGTGAAGAGAGAGAGAGACCTAAGAGGAGAGGGGTAGGAGGGTGAGACTTGAGACAGAGAGGGAAAGAGGGAGGGAGTGGGAGTGAGATAAGGGGTAGAGGGTTAAACGTAGAGGGTAGAGGGTTTAAGGGTTTTGGAGTTTAAGGGTTAAGGGTTTAGGATTTAGGGTTAAGGGTTTAGGGTTTAGGGTTTAAGGGTAGAGGGGAGACACATAGAGGGAGTGAGTGAGAGATAGAGAGAGAGACCTAAGAGATCAAGGGAGAGGGGGTAGGAGGGAGAGACTTGAGAGAGAGAGAGAGAGGGGGTAGAGGGTAGAGGGTAGAGGGTTTGTATTTTAAGGGTTAAGGGTTTAGGGTTATGGGTGGGGAGGGAGATGGGGTTAAGGGTGGAGGGACAAAGATAGGGTGAGTGTGAGAGAGAAGACACAGAGGAGAGGTGGTGGAGGGTGAGACTTGATAGAGAGGGAGAGGGAGGAGTCTTGGGAGAGAGATGAGAGGTAGAGGGTTTAGAGTTTAAGGGTTAAGGGTTTGGGTTTAGGGTTAAGGGGAGAGGAGAGAGATGGAGAGAGTGGTAGAGACCTAGAGGAGAGGAGGTAGGAGGGATAGACTTGAGAGAGAGAGAGGGTATAGGGTAGAGGGTTTAAGGGTTAATGGTTTAGGGTTATGGGTAGAGGGGAGTGAGTGAGTGAGAGAAATACCTAAGAGAGGGAGAAGGGGTAGGAGGGAGAGACTTGAGATAGAGTGAATGAGTGAGTGAGTGAGTGAGTGAGAGAGAGACCTCAGAGAGGGAGTGGTGCTAGGAGGGAGAGACAAGAGAGAGAGAGAGAGATAAAGGAAGGGAGGGTTAAGTGTAGAGGGTAGAGGGTTTAAGGGTTTAGGGTTAAGGGGAGAGAGATAGAGGGAGTGAGTGAGTGACCCATTTACATATTATTCTTTTATTATTCCTTAGTTAAATATTTAGTTACCCATTTACCATTAGCAGAAATGACCCTAGAATTTAATAGAATGGACTACTTATAAGTCATACTTGCATACAATTTAAGATAATTTGCATATATTCATCCAAAACTCAAAACATGCTATCTATTTTATTCCTATCTTTCTACCCATATATTCACCTCAAAACCTAGCTAGAGCTTTCATCAGTTCTCTCCCTACAAATGAGCCTTGAATTCCCTTTTATATGACAAGGGAGAAAAAAGCTTCGGGCTCAAATGTAATTTCACCACAAATTTTCATTTGAAAAAAATCTCCATTGCATTTGACTTTCATTTCAAAACTTCCCACAAATTGAATATGCAAAACATAGTGCAACTGGGGAAAGCTAAAGTTGTAACTACCATCAAAAAAGGGAACACAAATTGTCATCAAAATCCCTTTTGTCGCTATCCATGCAAAAAAACCAAGCAACCAAATTACCACAAAGGCACACAATCGACATCAAAATGTGCCACACACACATAACCAACACCACCAACAACAACATCATCAACAAATATTTTTACATCCCACACAACTTCTTATTTACCCACCACCCTACCCTTCCCAACACTCAGACCCCGATATACAAGCCCACTTCTAGTTGTTGCTAGAGGAGAGGAAACCTCAGCCTCCTCTTCTTTCTTGTCCTTGCCCAATATAGTTCTAGTCTATCTGCTTGGGGTTTTAACCACCAATGGCACCACAAATATCACTTCCTCATGAGAGGGTAGACCGTGATTGAAGTGAGCTAAATATGGACAGTAGTCAAAATCGGTCTCAATTATACCTGTTATCACCTGAAGTTGCACCCTTAGCTGAAAGTGATGTTCAACACCTTAGTGTAACATGGGAAGACCTCTAAAGATGTGAGTTTCTTATAAACAAAGGTCAACCTCCAAAGAAGGTCGGCTTCCTTGTTGGGTCATCACCTAAAACTACTGATATTAGAAGGAAAAGGGAGAAGGAAAGCATAAAATAAAGCTAAAACCTAAGGTGATACACCGAACTGATAAGAATACTGAGATACTCAAGTTACACTTGAGTATTAATGATGGATATGGGACTGCACAACAAGATTCTATGGATTATGCATACAAACAGGTTCGACATGCACACACTTTCAAGAAGGAAAAACATACTTTCACAAATTAAAAGCTCATGTGCAATTGAGTAAACATAGTTTATAACCTACATGATACCACTTTTGCAAAGAAAGGCATGCTAACATGAAACAAAGCTGCACACACTTTCAAGAAGGAAAAACATACTTTCACAAATTAAAAGCTCATGTGCAATTGAGTAAACATAGTTTATAACCTACATGATACCACTTTTGCAAAGAAAGGCATGCTAACATGAAACAAAGCTATAAGGAAAAGAAATATTTCACTAAGTAGCTTGATGAATCACTTAAAAATGCACAATACTTCACAAGAACCAGAAGGGAAAAAATGAACCATCAATGGTAATCAAGGTAAATTTTATATAACATGTTCCAAAATGAGTTACAAAATTTTTCTAATCTGAGAGAGGACTGTAGAAGTCACAGAATTTTGAAAAGAATCTAGGAGAACTCCTTTACAAGAAGGCAAAAATGCCTTATATACAAAAGTGTGTCGGCCTCTTCGGGCTTACAAAAATATGTCTTTTGAAAAAACTCCCCTTTAGATCTTTTCATGTAGTTAATGTTGTGTTCAATTGAATTCTTGTTGTCCATGTCGGTGTGAAAGATCACCCCTAGGAGAAGCTTTTAGATCTTTTGCAACATTAACCTCTGGTCCTTGTGGTGATCTTTGAATCCCCTGGCAAGCTGCCTTGAATGCTTCTAAGCTCAGAATAGATACACATTGCTTTTCATTCTATTAATCTTCTTCTCCCTAGTCAGACTGCCACAGCTCACCCTTAGCTCACTTTGATTGGTTGATCGTACAACACATGATATCGTAAGATGGTCAAGGGTCACTTAAACTAAATCGCATGTCGGTGAGACACTTATCGTGTCTCCCCGATGCGATTATACCTTCCTTCAATTATCGACACATCTTGAAAACATCGATGAGAGTTTATAGTGAGCCATTAGGATTCATACAGATATCTCTTTCATTGCTAAGACCTTGACTCATCGGCAAGACCTTTTACCAAGCACATTCTGCCCTCCCTGAGCTCTTTCATTCCATTCGATGAGACTCCCCGTCAGTCGGTGAGACATCTTCCCGATCTCTAAATGTTATGCCAAAGGCTCCCTTTGTCAGCAGGACCTCATGGTGAGGCTCTGAATCCTTTAGTGAGCTCATTTTTATGTCAGGGAGACCTTCGTCAGTAGGGAAGACCCTATGGTGATATCACTTTATTCTCCCCGGGCTTATTTCCTTTGAATGAGAC
The DNA here is from genome assembly GCA_007258455.2 of Sequoia sempervirens. Taxonomy (NCBI): domain Eukaryota; kingdom Viridiplantae; phylum Streptophyta; class Pinopsida; order Cupressales; family Cupressaceae; genus Sequoia; species Sequoia sempervirens. Next base: position 65,372 of record VDFB02359624.1, read on the forward strand.
CCTACCGGGTTGGTGAGACTTCATGGCAATGTTCTCTCTCTTTGGCTCAGAGCTCCTATCGACAAGAGTCCACCCTGTCGGTGAGACCTCATGTCAATCTCCTCCTTTTCTCGCTGAGCTCACTCTGCTTCTCCAGGCTTGAGCTCCTTTTCCTTTTGGTAAGACTCCATCATAATCACCCAAACCTCACAGCGATATCTTCATTTCTCCCTGAGCCAAAATCTTGTTTCGGCGAGACCTTTTCAGGTCGGTGAGAAGCTTTTCCGAGCCCCTAAATCTTTCAATAAGCTCCTTCAAGTTGGAAAGACTTTTCGTGGTTAGGGAGACATTATTCTGACGTTGTCATCCTTTGTCGAGACCACTTCCCTTTGCCTAGACATCTCAGTGAACTCCTCTTTTTCGGCGAGGGCCTATGCCGAATTCACTCCATGTCTTTGAGACTCCTTTCGGTCGGTGATACTTCATACCGATCGAAGCTTCCTTTTGCCGAACCGAGAGTACTTCAGGGAGACCTTAACATTTCGGCTAGACCTCCTGTAGAAGGAAAAATTATTGCCGGGCTCAGACCTTTGGTGGGACCTCCTTTGGTTAGGGAGACCTTTTGCCGAAGGAAAAATCCTTCGCCGAGGGTTCCATCTTTCGGTGAGATTCTGCTTCTGTCATTGAGACATCTCCCCGAGCTCCTATTTCTTCAGTGAACTCCTTTTCATTTTGGAGCAATCACCAATGATCAGTGAGACCTCTCGCCGAGCTCCCTCTTATCTCCTCGCTGACATCTCTTTTTTCTGAGACCACTCATTTATCACTAGGACTTCATGTCGAAGGAAAAACCTTATGCCAAAGGTGAAACCCCCTTCAGCGAGACTCTGTTTGTTTGTCGAGACCTCCTGCTGAAAGAAAACCGTCTCCCCTGGTGCCAACTTGGTGAATGACTATTGGTGTGACTCCCACCAGTTGGGAAGACCTCACAGCAGGCGACAAGACCCTATGGTAAAAGCATTCCACTTGGGTGAGACCTTTCAGTAGTCAGCCAGACCCTTTGGCGAAGACATAACCCTATGCCGAGAGCTCCCCGATGAACAACTATCGGCATGAGCCTTTTCAAGCGAAGAGATACATGAAGACTCTTGGTGACCTGAAAGTCCTAGCGACTGGTTTATTCAACCACATAGGACGCACTACTAGTCAGAAAGACAATAGGAAGGTCTTTCCAATTTCCTTCTTTGGTGATTTTTTGTGTCAAAATGATTGAGGCAGACTCTTCGAATGAGTTCCTTATGAAATTTCATCAGACACATGAGCTAACCCTCGATACAAAAATAATCAATTGGCCCTTATGAACATCTGAAACATAATTAATCATGCTCGATTGAGCCCATAGGTGAAAATTGAGCAATATTTTTGGCGACCTTTGCTGGATGTTTGCCTGCTAAACATAGAAACTAGTAGCTTAGGCCTATCCATTGGGCATGGAGTCATTGGGAAAACTCAAGAACAAAATTGAGAGCAGCTTTGTACATGAATATAGCACATTGTAACTCAAGAAACAAATCACTTAGATAATTTATGAAAACGGGAAAAACTGCTAAATGGACTACTTATTTGTGTTGGAAAAAAACTTAGGGAGTTGAAACAACAACTAAACCTACCTTATATTAACCAGTAAGAAACTGGTCAAACAAAACCATTGATAGGATGGTTGAAATAGTTGCCCTTTCTTCTTAAAGTATAATGACTGGCATGCTTAAGGACAACTGAGTAAAAGTGAAAAATAGAAAAAGGTTTAACCAGATGATGCACTACTTCTTAAAAGAGGCAAACAAACTCTCTTACCTCACTAGACAGACCATATGTATTGTCAACCAAAGGAGGACAGGTGAGATGAACATACTCTTGTTTGGTTATCAGTTCATCCTGGATATCTTCTTTCATTGTACCTTCATGTGTAGGTACAGGGTTGGCCCTTGGTGTTGTATTGGACACCGTCTAAGCTAGGTACCTGATTGGATAGCCTCTGGTAAGGGAAAAGATTAAACTTTCCTTGCTGGCCTCTTGTTGATCTCTAAAGATTTCATCTTTTCCTTGAAAAGATGCTGATTGGAGGTAATACGCAGGTTGTTCATTGGCTACTATAGTTTGATCTTCTTGACTAAGGAGCTAATATCCCTGTTGGATAACTAAAAAAAATATTCAAACCGTGGTTCCTTAAGCTCTTTATCAATGACAAAATATAGCTCCTCCTCAATAAAGTGGGGCAGCTCCTCAAATAATTTCATAAGCTGCAAGGCATTATCCTCTACAGCTTTTTCAACAATCTCACTGACTTGAATGGGTTGATCACATGCTTCCCTTTCATATGATACTAGCTCATCATCTATATTAGAACAAAAAGCCTCTATGATATCATCTAACTCATATTTTTGCATTAAATCTAAATGAATTTTATCATTTAGTTGCTCCATACTAGGCATAGATGTTGTCATGCATGTGAGATCTTCATCTTCATCGACAAATTGAGGAAGTTCATCGAACAAGTCAACAATATTCTCTAGTCGTTTCAAATCAACTAGTAGAATAGGAACCTGGATGTTCTCTTCAGCTTGCTCAACAAAACCAGGTAGTTGGTCAAGCAAATAAACCAATTGTTCTTCTTCATGTGGCTCCTTTTCTAGAGAAACTTGGGCAACCTTTGTCTGCAAGTGAAGCTCCTTAACTGGCAACTTCTGGATTTTGCTTTTAGCCATCTTATAAACAACATCAATTTTTTTTTCAAATGAATCAAAATCTAAGGGGTTTAGCAATGGATTTGATTCAACATCATCTTCACATGTGCTATTGTTTTTTTGCTGACTATCATCAATTGACAACTGCCCAAATTGTTTGATGTCTTCTAGCTATTCAATACTTTGCTGCTGTAATTGATGACACTTTATAGCTAGATGTAAAGGATTCACCTTTTTAATCCTTTGCCACAGGAGTAAGTTGTCTAGATCAATGGGCTACTCTTCCTTGGCTGCAACATTCTGCTCTTTGAAACTCCCCTCAAGTTGCCTCTTTTGAAACTCCTCCATTAGTTGGTGTTGATAATCAAAGTAAGCTTGAGTATTCTACACTTGAGCAGAAAGCATCTTCATTTGTTCTTCCTTAGCATCTATTTCCTGTTTAAGGTCTCCCTCGAATAGGATTATTTTTTCCACTCTTTCTTGATCATAAAAGTAGACTTGCTCAACCATTTCTTGCTATTGCATAATGGTACCCTACTGCATCTTGATATCAACCAACATCTTAGATAGACATGCAAGCACTTTACTAACATCGTTAATCTTCATATTATGGAGATGCTGACTGAGATCCCACAACGTATGGTCAATCTATTGGAGCAAGTCCAATATGTTATGGTATGGATGTTTAGGAGCAAAATACTCATGATATGGAGGGTAATAGTAAGCATCTTCATAAATATTTGACATCTTTTCAATCAAAGAGCTGAAAATTCAGAATTAATAGATTATTTTGAGACATACGAAGACTTGTGCTTATGAAACCAAAATATTTGAGCTCAAATTTGCTAGGTGTTATTCAAATTGCCTCCAAAGGCTGAATGATACTGAGGTAGACACCAAATCTCTCAGTATTTTGAATTCCTCAATGATGCACTAGTACACAGAGTCACCATGATATGCTGATGTTAACCTCAGAAAGGCCTGAATCTTACTGGTTGCATATCAAAAACCAATAATAGACATGTAATTTTCAAATTGTCTGCTCGATAGTCCCACTGAGCATGCCAAAACTATTATCACCTGAAGTTGCACCCTTAGCTGAAATTGATGTTCAACACCTCAGTGTAACATGGGAAGACCTCTAAAGATGTGGGTTTCTTATAAACAGAGGTCAACCTCGGGAGAAGGTCGGCTTCCTTGTTGGTTCATCACCTAAAACTACTGATCTTAGAAGGAAAAGGGAGAAGGAAAGCATAAAATAAAGCTAAAACCTAAGGTGATACACCAAACTGATAAGAACAATGAGATACTCGAGTTACACTTGAGTACTGATGATGGATATGGGACTACACAACAAGATTTTGTGGATTATGCATACAAACAAGTTCAACATGCACACACTTTCAAGAAGGAAAAACAAACTTTCACAAATTAAAAGCTCATGTGCAATTGAGTAAACACAGTTTATAACCTACATGATACCACTTTTGCAAAGAAAGGCATGCTAACATGAAACAAAGCTATAAGGAAAAGAAATATTTCACTAAGTAGCTTGATGAATCATTAAAAAATGCACAATACTTCACAAGAACCAGAAGGCAAAAAATGAACCATTAATGGTAATCAAGGTAAATTTTATATAACATGTTCCAAAATGAGTTACAAAATTTTTCTAATTTGAGAGAGGACTGTAGAAGTCACAGACTTTCGAAAAGCATCCAGGAGAACTCCTTTGCAAGAAGGAAAAAAAATCCCCTTTAGATATTTTCATGTAGTTAATGTTGTGTTCGATTGAATCCTTATTGTCCATGTCAGTGTGAAAGATCGCCCCTAGGGGAAGCTTTTAGATCTTTTGCAGCATTAACCTCTAGTCCTCGTGGTGATCTTTGAATCCCCTAGCGAGTTTCCTTGAATTCTCCTGAGCTCAGAACAAATACACGTTGCTTTTCATTCTGTTAATCTTCTTCTCCTTGGTCAGACTGCCACGGCTCACCCTTAGCTCACTCTGATTGGTCGATCGTACGACACACGAGATCGTCAGATGGTCAAGGGTCACTTAGACTAAATCGCATTTCGGTGAGACACTTATCGTGTCTCTCCAATGCAATTATACCTTCCTGCAATTATCGACACATCTTGAAAATGTCGATGAGATTTTATAGTGAGCCCAAAATTCATACCGATATTGCTGGAACCATTGGTAAGACTATCACTTTTGGGAAGACCTCATGGCAAGCCATTAGGAGTCATATAGATATCTCTTTCATTGCTGAGACCTTGACTCATTAGTAAGACCTTTTATAGAGCACATTCCGCCCTCCTTGAGCTCGTTCATTCCATTTGATGAGACTCCTTGTCGGTCAGTGAGACATCTTCCTGAGCTCTAAATGTTATGCCGAAGGGTCCCTTTATCTGTAGGACCTCATGGTGAGGCTTCAAATCCTTTGGTGAGCTCATTTTTATGTCAAGGAGACCTTCGTCAGTTGGGAAGACCCTATGGCGATATCACGTTATTCTCCACGGGCTTATTTCCTTTTGGTGAGACCCTACTAGGTCGGTGAGACTTCATGGCGATGTTCTCTCTCTTTGGCTCAGAACTCCTATAGGCAAGAGTCCACCCTATCAGTGAGACCTCATGTCGATCTCCCTCTTTTCTCACTGAGCTCACTCTGCTTCTCCAGGCTCGAGCTCCTTTTCCTTTTGGTAAGACTCTGTCATAATCACCCAAACCTCACAGCAAAATCTTCATTTCTCCCTGTGCCAAAATCTTGTTTCGGCAAGACCTTTTTGGGTTAGTGAGAAGCTTTGCCAAGCCCCTAAATCTTTCGGTGAGCTCCTTCAAATAGGCAATACTTTCCATGGTTGGGGAGACATTATACCAACACTGCCATCCTTCGCCGAGACCACTCTACTTTGCCCAAAGGTTTTAGCAAACTCCTCTTTTTCGGTGAGGGCCTATGCTGAATTCACTCCATGTCACCAAGACTCCCTTCGGTTGGTGAGACTTCATACTGACTGAAGCTTCCTTTTTCTGAACTGAGAGTACTTTGGGGAGACCTTAACATTTCAGCCAGACCTCCTACCGAAGGAAAAATTATCGTCAGGCTCAGACCTTTGGTGGGACCTCCTTTTGTCGGGGAGACCTTCTCCCAAAGGAAAAATCCTTCGCTGAGGGCTCCATCTTTCGATGATATTCCGCATCCATCATCAAGATATCTCCCCGAGCTCCTATTTCTTCAGCGAACTCCTTTTCATTTCAGGGCAATCACCAGCGATCGGCAAGACCTCTCGCCATGCTCCCTCTTGTCTCCCCTCTGACATCTCTTTTCATCGAGACCACTCATTTGTCACCAAGACTTCATAGCAAAGGAAAAACCTTATGTCGATGATGAAACTCCCTTCGGCAAGACTTTGTTTGTTCACCGAGACCTTCTGCAGAAAGCAAACCATCTCCCCTGGTACCAACTTGGTGAATGACTGTCGATGTGACTCCCACTGGTCGAGAAGACCTCATAGTGGGTGACAAAACCCTATGGCGAAAGCATTCCACTTCAGTGAGACCTTTCAGTAGTCGGCCAAACCCTTTGGTGAAGATATAACCCTATACCGAGAGCTCCCCGATGAACAACTATCGGCATGAGCCTTGTTAGCTCTCAAAAACGTAGGCTGAATGCCTCAAGAGGCTGCCAATCGCTTGATACACTTTAGGGTAATAGACAAGGTCAGGAGAACTCAAACTTCTACTCTTTAGGTGCTGCAAACCTAGGTGGGTGTACCTTTCTGAATAGCATAGACTTAACTTGTGATTATCTTTCTTGAAATGCTTTTTCCACAATGGCAGATAATAGTGAACAAATGAAACCAAACTTGATAGCTATCTTCTGATCTAAATCCTAGAATGCTTAATTAACTGATAAAAGAGATTGAATGAATTCAAATAATGAAATTGCAGAGACCAGTGCCTTGTTGGGTATGCCAAGTCAAATGAAACAGAAGTGGGCAAAATATTTTGGTAGAAAATCAAATTGCAGGCATATGATATGTTCATAACTTGTATAAACAATGCAAGATTATGACCACTGAGCTCTATTTTAATAATCCAGATGAATCTCCCTAATTATTGTGATCAATGAAAAGGATTTAATCTCTACTTGAGAGAACCAGTCAATTAATCATACAAGTACAACAAATGTGCATTGATAAACCGAAAGTAAACTTGTTACATCAATTTAAACAACTAGAAAGAATCAACTTGGAGATAGCTTGAGCAATACTTTCCAATAAGTTCAACATACAATTGACACCAGAAATAACCTGCCACACCAGCTGGTTTTCATTGCATTTTCCATTTGAAAACATTCACATAGTCTCTGATAAGAGAAAATTATTCTACTGTAGCCATTCCTAACTACTGTATGTGATCTAAAATCTGATGATGTTTTATTACAATCTGGGTGCATATAAATACACCAACATTAGAAATCATATCGCTTCAAATTCATGTTGGCCCAGCACCAAATTCGGGCTCCAATCGAGCTGGCAAGCAATAGTCATCCAAGTAAAAACATGTCAGCCCTAATATTTAAAATTCTATTATCAGTAGTGAGACAGTCGATGAGACATAGATCATCATCCTACCGAAGGCAATTCACTCGTTACATCCCCTATGCTTGTATTTCGCTCTTGCATTCACTGTAGTGACCTACAAATCATACCAAAGCCACATAGTATTCTTGTTGTTCCCATTGTGCTTCGCTATAACACACAGATATCGTTGAGACCTCACACAAATAGTTTTAAGTTTCACCGAGAGCCTCCCACTTAACCTCATGTCAGTGTGACCAACCAATTATCTTTCCGACAAACCCACCACTGCATCCCATTCAGAAAGACCCCAGGCACCTCGCCATGACCACATACCGAAACAAATAGGTCACACCGAGCAACACCCTTTGTTACATTCATCATCGCCAAGACTGTTATATTCTCTCACCGAAAAGAAACCACATCGAGCTATCGGCAAAACAAAACAATGTCAGGGGGACCTCCTATAGACTACACATTGCTTCATGCCAAAAATCCTTATCCATCTTGAATATCATTGTGACTTATGACTTCTCCTGCTGACGAGCCTGCTTGTCTTATGTTATGTCGCTGAGACATTTCAAACTTGATGAGAAGTCCCATAGAGTATATCGGGTTATGCCGAAATCCTTAGGATTACACCATATTGCCAAGAGAGTTCTGATCTCACACCAACATCCTTTATTTTTGTTTGCAGTCGCCACAACTTCCAACCTTCGACGAGACATCTTGTAGAGAACTCCTTGCTTTACCGAAAGTCACCCGAGATCATTCGTGTTCACCAAGACAACCCCCATCCTACACCGACATCCACTTGTTTTCCATCCTTCGGCGAGACCAAAGGTCACTTGCCAAGACCTTACGACGATTGCCCCAACCTACACCGATATGCTCATATTCTTCTGCCACCGATCGGTGAGACTAGGGTGAACTCACGGTGAAAGAAAACCATATGTTAAACACTGTCACCAAGACCCGACCTCTTCGCTATGACCACTTGCCAAAACTCATAGCCTTTGCCTATAGATGTCTTTGTTGTTGCCAAAACAACATGGATGCTATGCCGATAGCCATTCACAGATAAATTCTAGTTGTTGTAACAAAGAACATGTCTTGCTGAAACACCTGCAACAAACGAATGTCAACTCACAAGCAACATGGGTCAGGGAGACAGTAAAGGACCTATGCCGATAGATTCAGCAAGATGGAGAAAGCACAATCTGATGGGTTCCATAGGGAAATATGGGCAAAATGCAAGTAAAAATAGCACAAGATGAGGAAAATGCCAATAGAAGGAATCATATGGAGACTCAGGGGGTATGGAAGGTATGCAAAAATCATCAAATTTGATAGTTCCAACAGTGGTTCTGTCTAGGGATGAATGATATTCAGATCATTACAAGGATCTAGAAGCTTTGGCTTAGCAGACCAAACCAAACACAAAATGAGTAGAATGGAAATGGACCAGAAGCATGATGGAATGAATGCAAAGTGAAGGTGAACCACCATCCTAAACTATTGTGCATGGAAAAGAATTTTAAAGAGAAAAAGTAAGAGTTGTCCATGCACTGGCAACCCTCAATCTTCTGTGTGTTAACTTCTCCTATCTTGAGTTGTTACAATTTGAGACTCAAATCATACTTTCCCCTGTCAAATACCTGGTTTTGTTTTGAGTTCATCAGATTTCTCTTGAAGACACAGATGCAATCTTTCCTGTTACTAATTTTTTTTAAAGAATCACCATGCTCAACTTGGACCAACTTCCCAACAGTATTCAGCAATTCAAATTCTTCATCATCATGGGACAAACCCATATTATTTTCAACATTCAAAATGCATGCATACGAAATACAACATTTTATATTATCTCTCTCACTGTTATGAATTTTGAAACACTCTCCCAGCTGTATAAAAATTTCACAATCAAAGTGCTTCTCTTGAAAAACAAAAAACTTTGTCATACCAGCGCTGTTTGAAACTAACATATCTAAAACCATTTGCACTTCTTTGACACTAATTTTTGGATACAACACTGGATCATGACTCATGTCTTCAATATCAAGCATATATGAATTACTCGAATCTGGACCTCTATCATCCTTGGCATGCAAATAAACATCTTCTCCAAATGAGTTAGGAACTTCAAAATCACATACCTTATCCTGAATGGAAGCAGACTTTTGATTAATACCAAAAGTATCACCGTCATTCCAAGAAATACATAGGGAGTCATAAGAATTTTTACGCAAAGATTTCTCATTGTCAAAACGAATGTGAGTTGGAGACAAAACTTCAAGATCATCTTTATGTGCACATCCTTGGCATTTAGAAGTAAACAAATCTGCAATCTATTCACTGACAAGTGAACAAGTCTTAATATTTTCATCACTACAATCATGCCTTTCACTTTTATCATCATCAAACAAAAAACCAATACCATCAGAGAATGGGAAATCAAAAACATCATTAGTGCAGTTATTTATTCCATTTTGCTTGTCTGACATTATTTCCTCCTTTTCATAGAATGGATTTGAAAATATCTAAAACTTATTGACACACCTTGGTAAAAAATCATCTGATCTTCATTTAACTCTTCATTATACAACGAGTTTGAAAAAAATTGGAAATCACTTTCAAATGTACAAACCTTATCATGATCAGATATATCTTCATAACTCTCAACTACAGCCAGAGGTATTGTGTACTTACTATATGATGATTCAACATTTCCCATTGCTTCTTCATCCTGATCTTCATAAGAGGTAGAAGAATCCCTTGACTGCAGATCAAAATCCTAAGGTTCATCATTAACATCATAATATTCACTAGATGCCTCAAACACTACTCTCTCTATCATGATTAGTTGTGCAAGAGAGATGCCTTGCACCTTCATCCTCCTCAACATGGTGAAAAGTATCTGAAGCCAGACATACTATGTGATCTTCTTCATTGTTTTCCATCTGCATTCCCTCTTCTTGAATTTTTTGGGCTACAACACAATAATCTGGGGAATGTGGCATATCACAAAAATCACAGAAGTAATTGTTACTTACCATATAGGTTCCCTTTGTCAATGGATCAGGAGCCTCCTTGTTTCCAGGCCTAGCTGTTATAGGTTTGTTTTCCTTCCAGTCTATATTATAAGGCATGTCATGCAACCTCAAGCTTTCATTCCTATATGCGTTGCTTTACTGAGAAACCCTAGGAATATTTTTTTTACTGATTATCCCAGCAACCTTCCTATTGTTTTCAATTGTTTGTGCCATCTTCTGTGCTTCATCCAAACTTCTTGGGAATTTATTTCTCAACTCATACCCTGTCTTTGGATCAAATGCATTCAAATAAATACTCAGTGCTATGGAATCTGGCAACTTTGATCCAATAGGTATTTTATTTTGTAATTTATTGAATCTTCGATTGAAATCATAAATTGTATCACTTTGATCTTTTTGAATGTGTAATAATTCACGAAGAGCATAATCTAGTACACTTAGATTCCCAAACTGATTGAGGAATTGATCTTGAAATCCTTGGAGAGAATCAATAGAGACTACTGGTAGGCTATTGAACCAATCCCTAGCATCTTCAATAATTGCTATCATGAATAGCCTCATGTGTAAATATTCATATGGCACATCCAAATCTTGGATGAAAGCACTGAAACTTCTTAAATGCTCTTTAGTAGTAATTTCATCACTCCCTATAAACTTTGGAACAAGACCTCTCCAACTGCCATCCATTGGATAAGGGGATAACTGAATCCCTACCAAATCAAACTGTTTGATCATTGTTGTGTATTGATGAAGGGGGGAGTTAGGTGGGTACTGATGCTGGTATGGTGTACCATTGTATTGTGGATGATAATATGGTGTATACTACTGACCATGAGGAGCTCCAGCATGACCTCCCCAGAACTAAGATCCTCCTCCAATCATGTTTGAACAAATGCAAAAATTCTTTCAGAGTCACCACCTACTTTTGCAAAAGTAGGAAAATCATTATTTCTAATCTTTTCCCAGTGGAATCACCTTTTCTGAAACTTCTCAAATATTTTCTTCAATGACTCTATAATATGGTCTTCAACCGAATTTATGATGTAATCCCCAGTAGAGTCGCCAATTTGTTAGCTCTCAAAAATGTAGGCTGAATGCCTCAAGAGGTTGCCAATCTCCTGATACGCTTTAGGGTAACAGACAAGGTCAAGAGAACTCAACCTTCTACTCTTTAGGTGCTGCAAACATGGGTGGGTGTACCTTTCTAAATAGTGTAGACTTAACTTGTGATTATCTTTCTTGAAATGCTTTGTCCACGATGGTAGATAATAGTGAGCAAATGAAACCAAACTTGATAGCTATCTTTTGATCTAAATCCTAGAATGCTTAATTAACTGATAAAAGAGATTGAATGAATTCAAATAATGAAATTGCAGAGAACAGTGCCTTGTTGGGTATGCGGAGTCAAATGAAACAGAAGTGGGCAACTTATTTTAGTAGAAAATCAAATTGCAGGCATATGATCTGTTCATAACTTGTATAAACAATGCAAGATTATGACCACTGAGCTCTACTTTAATAATCCAAATGAATCTCCCTAATTACAATGATCAATGAAAAGGATTTAATCTCTACTTGAGAGAACTAGTCAATTAATCATACAAATACAACAAATGTGCATTGATAAACTAAAACTAAACTTGTTACATCAATTTAAACAACCAGAAAGAATCAACTTGGAGACAGCTTCAGCAATACTTTTCAATAAGTTCAACATATAATTGACACTAGAAATAACCTGCCACACCAGCTGGTTTTCATTGCATTCACCATTTTAAAGCATGCACATAGTCTCTGATAAGAGAAAATTATTCTACTATAGCCATTCCTAACTACTGTATGTGATCTAAAATCTAATGATGTTTTATTACAATCTAGGTGCATATAAATACACCAGCATTAGAAATCATATCGCTTCAAATTCATGTCGGCCCAGTACCAAATTCAGGCTCCAATCGAGCTGGCAAGCAATGCTCATCCAAGCAAAAACATGTCAGCCCTGATATTTAAAATTTTGTTATCACCAGTGAGAGAGTCGGCAAGACATAGATCATTGTCCTGCTGAAGGAAATTCACTCGTTACATCCCCTATGCTTGTATTTCACTCTCGCATTCGTTGTAGCGACCCACAAGTCATACCGAAGCCACATGGTATTCCTATTGTTCCCACTGTGCTTCGCTATAACACACAAAAATTGTGGAGACCTCACACAAATAGTTTTAAGTTTCACCAAGAGCCTCCCACTTAACGTCATGTTAGTGTGACCAACCAATTATCCTACCAACAAATCCACCACTGTATCCCATTCGGCAAGACCCCAAGCACCTCGCCATGACCACATATCGAAACAAATAGGTCACTGGTTCAGGAGCACCCAAGCCCTTCAAGGAACTCTTCAAGAGATGGGAGAGTGTTGGGGTCATGAGGACCTATCAAACATCTCAGGACATCAATTATGACATCTTGAAGCCTATAATGGCTTTTGAAGTGGATACATGCATTAGAGGAATCACAAGTCATGAGGGTCTTGATAAGGACCCTAGGACCAAAATACATTATAATTGAAAAAATAGTGTCTTAGGGGTTTAAATGGGGTTTATTCATGTTTAAGGTTGAATAATGCCATGTAATATTTTAGAAGCTTTATAGTTCATAGGAGTTAATAAATTTCAAGTTGGAGAATTCAAAATTTTCAAAATCCAACTTTGGCGGGAAAGTGTGTTTTTGATGATTTAGCACTAATAATGTAATGAAACCAATTCTAATCAGTTGGGACAGTTGGGGGAAGGGTTTTTAAGGTTGGAAAAGTCATTTGTACAGGCTGTTGGCTAATATTACAAGTGTTGTACGGACTGCTACAAAAAAACAATAAAAAACTTCAATCTTTTTGCATTTTCTTGAGTTTTTTTGATGAATCTTTGATTCCTTTTGAAGTTATACTCATTTGGATGGTTTAGGAACTTGTTTTTACATGTTTTGAAGCCATTTGTATGTCTTGATAAGTAATGTCAATTAGTTCTTTGTACATTATTGCTGACTGTCCACAAAATGTTTATATTTCTTTATAGTTTTGAGAGTTTTTCTTGGATGTTTGATCCATTTCATGGTAGAATGCTGCTGTGACCTATGAAATGGATCATTTCTAACATGTCTCATACAGATATAACAAACTAATGTACAAAAAAGAGGATTTCCATGGTGTACACCAAGATTTGACAATGCAAAGAGCATGAAAATGGAGGCTAAAGTGTAGCAGCAGGAGATCTGCCTTAACAAGGGGTGCCTTTTTGAGTTGGAATAGTTGAAACATGTTGAGTTATTGGTTAAAATTCCAAATATAGGTTCTAGAAGTGTTGGGAAGGCTAGATTTCGAAAGGCCCTAGTTTTGAGGCAAGTTTTGGAGGGTTTTGTGTTTGAGCATGTTAGGGGTGTCATAGAAGCCTAAAAACTTGGAATCTTTGGTTTTGAGACATTTTAAGGGACTGTTGAAAGTTTCATGGTCAGGGGATAAAGTTAGAGAGGGGTTGCTTTGTAAAAGTAGGCTAATTAAGTAGCCTTGAGCAGGGTAGGTGTATTGAAAGTATATGTTGGTCCAAAAGAATCACTGTTCATTTTTGGATATGTTGTGTAGACCCTAAAAGGGTATCTAAATCCATATTTTATTTGGTAATTTTTTTGGAAATCTTGAGTGTAAAGAGGCTTAAACCAGGTTGCATATGCTACAAGGGAGGGCATGCTCATATGGTGGAATTTTGTTGAGTTCTTTGAAACCCATTTTGAAGTTGATCTGATATTCATTTGTAAGTCGTTTTGAGAAGTTTTCCACCTTCCTCTACATCAGAGTGGTATCAGAGCAGTAAGTAGGTCCTTTAGGGATTGAAGAAACAACAATGGCACCTAAGAATCAATTGGCAAGAGAGTTGGAGGAGTTCAGGGGAATCTTGGAAAGGAAAAGGAGAGAAAGCAGAGAACAAGAAGCAGCAAGAGAGCAAGCTAGAGCAAGGGAAGAAAGGCAATGGAGAAGGGAGAGAGATACTATGCAAGCAAGGATAAACAACCTTGAGAGAAATAGAAGAGAAGATCAAGAAAACCAAGAAGATAATGATGAAGATGAAGAGCATGTGAGGGTAAATCAAGAACAACCAGCAGTTGAGATAGAAGACCCTGAGGAAAGGAGGTTAGTGAGATTGTTGAAAGTAGTACAGGGTCATGGAGGAAAGAGTCACATAGATTTTCCTATCTATCAAGGGAAGATGGATAGTGAAGAGGTGTTAGGATGGCTTGATGCCTTAGAGAACTATTTTGAGTTTGAGGAGATGGATGAAGAGAGGAAGGTTAAGTTTGCCAAAACCAAGTTTAGAGGTACATCATTGACATGGTGGACTAGTTTTTAGAATGATAGGATGACTAGGGGATTGGTAAAAGTCTCTACATCGGCAAGGATGAAGAGTTTGGTCAAGGAACAATTCCTACCATCTGATTACACAATTCATGTGAAGAGGATGAGGAAAAATTTAAGGAAAAAGGACATGGATGTGATGTCCTATACTGAGAAATTTCACAAGCTTAGTATTAGAGGAGGTTATGAGGAAAAGGATGAGAAAATAGCTACGTACATCAATGGCTTGAGGTATAATCTACAAGATGAGACTGGTTTGCAATTGCCAAGGACATTAGGAGAATGTTTTCAGTTGGCCATTAGAGCAGAAGAAAAGGTGAAGAGGAAGCAAGAAAGATCAAGCAATGGTGGAAGAGGAGGTAGTTCAAATAGGGGTAGAGGTAATAGAGAACAAGGACAAGGTAGCAATGACAAGAGCAACAATAACAAAGGCAAAGAGGTGTTTTATGATCAAAGAGGAGGATACACTCCTAGAGGAGGAGGTAGATTTGGACAAGGTAGAGGACCATTCACAGGTAGGTGTTTTAATTGCAATGAACCAGGGCATCCTTCCTTCAAGTGTCCTAAATGGGAACAAGCTGATAAAGGTAGAGATAGGAGAGCTAACTTGGTACAAGAAGAAGAAGACAAGAAGGAGGAATCAAAAACATTTATGGCAAACCCTGTGACTGATGGTGAGTTTCTTATGATCAAGCAAGGAGAAAGACTTCATCAAGAGCCAAAGGTAACTATCTTTAAGACCAATTGTCTTAGTCATGGTAAAATATGTAGATTGCTCATAGATTCAAGGTCACATAGCAATTTAGTTTCAGTTGATATGGTAACCAAGTTAGGGATTGAAACATTTGATCATCCTACTCCCTACAAGGCCACTTGGGTAACTCAAATGCAGCATGTAGAGATTGGTAAGAAAGCTTTTATGGATTTTTAAATTGGATCTTATCATGACAAGGTGCTTTGTAATGTCATTCTAATGACTTGTGGTCATATCATCTTGGGGAGACCATGGCAGTATGCTAGAAGGACAGTGCATGATGGTTTTCACAACACAGATTTGGTGCATAAAGATGCTAGTAGATATAAGTTGGTTCCTTTTCCTTCGAAGCAGTCAAATGAAAGTTTTATGATCTATTTTGAGAATTGTTTGCAGGTGAATAAGCAGGGTAAGATAGGTAAGACATGGGAAGATACTAGTTGGAGGAGGAGTGATGAGTTGTAGCAGGGTTGTGGAGCACACAGTCCTAGAATTCAGAATTTGTGGGACTTAGACAGTGTCAAGGTTGGAGACATTGAATGCCCTATAGTTGAGGGTGATAAAGGTGGTGTCCTTTCACAAAGGAATTAGTGGCATAGAAGCATAAACAAGGTACAAGAACATATTGTGATCAGACAGCAAAAAGGACAAACAAAACACAGTTTTGACAATAACATGTTGAGTAATAAGAGTGCAGATTGGAAGAAGAGGAAGACAATGACTTTGGGAGATTACATGCCCTATAATTTGAAGGTGCAAACATATGAGAGCAAGGGGTCTTGTGGTGGCAGTAAGTGGGATACTTCTTGGGGCAAGAATTCTTTCTTTCTTGGGGAGAATGGTGCAGGAGCACCCAAGCCCTTCAAGGAACTCTTCAAGAGAAGGGAGAATGTTGGGGTCATGAGGACCTATCAAACATCTTAGTACATCAATTATGACATCTTGAAGCCTATAATGGCTTTTTGAAGTGGGTACATAAATTAGAGGAATCACAAGTCATGAGGGTCCTGATAAGGACCCTAGGACCAAAATACATTATAATTGAAAAAATAGTGTCTTAGGGGTTTAAATGGGTTTTATTCAAGTTAATTAAGGTTGAATAATGGCATGTAATATTTTAGAAGCTTTATAGTTCATAGGAGTTAATAAATTTCAAGTTGGAGAATTCAAATTTTTCAAAATCCAACTTTGGGGAGAAAGTGTGTTTTTGATGATTTAGCACTAATAATGTAATGAAACCAATTATAATCAGTTGGGACAGTTGGGGGAATAGTTTTTAAGGTTGGAAAAGTCATTTGTATGGGCTGTTGGCTGATATTACAAGTGTTGTACGGACTGCTACAGAAAATCAATAAAAAACTTCAATCTTTTTGCATTTTCTTGAGTTTTTTTGATGAATATTTGATTCCTTTTGAAGTTATACTCATTTGGATGGTTTAAGAACTTTTTTTTACATGTTTTGAAGCCATTTTTATGCTGATAAGTAATATCAATCAGTTCTTTGTACACTATTGCTGACTATCCACAAAAAGTTCAGATTTCTCACTAGTTTTGAGAGTTTTTCTTGGATGTTTGATCCATTTCATGGTAGAATGCTCCTGTGACCTATGAAATGGATCATTCCTAACATGTATCATACAGATATAAAAAACTAATGTGTAGGAAAGAGGATTTCCATGGTGTACACCAAGATTTGACAATGCAAAGAGCATGAAAATGGAGGCTAAAGTGTAGCAGTAGGAGATCTACCTTAACAAGGGGTGCCTTTTTGAGTTGGAATAGTTGAAACATATTGAGTTATTGGTGAAAAGTTCAAAAATAGGTTCTGGAAGTGTTGGGAAGGCTAGATTTCAAAAGGCCCTAGTTTTGAGGCAAGTTTTGGAGGGTTTTGTATTTGAGCATGTTAGGGGTGTCATAGAAGCCTAAAAACTTGGAATCTTTGGTTTTGAGACATTTTACAAGACTGTTGAAATTTTCATGGTCAGGGGATAAAGTTAGAGAGGGGTTTCTTTGTAAAAGTAGGCTAATTGAGTAGCCTTGAGTAGGGTAGGTGTATTGAAAGTATATGCTGGTCCAAAAGAATCACTATTGGTTTTTGGATATATTGTGTAGGCCCTAAAAGGGTATCTCAATCCATATTTTATTTGGTAAGTTTTTTGGAAAGATTGAGTGTAAAGTGGCTTAAACCAGGTTGCATATGCTACAAGGGAGGGCATGCTCATATGGTGGAATTTTGTTGAGTTCTTTGCAACCCATTTTGAAGTTGATCTGATATTCATTTTTGAATCATTTTGAGAAGGTTTCCACCTTCCTCTACATCAGTCACACTAAGCAACACCCTTTGTTACATTCATCATCGCCAAGACCGTTAGATTCTCTCACCAAAAAGAAACCACATCGAGCTATCGACAAAACAAAACAATGTCAGGGGAACCTCCTATAGACTACACATTGCTTCACCGAAAATCCTTGTCCATATTGAATATCACCGTGACTTATGACTTCTCCTACCGATGAGCCCACTTGTCTTATGCTATGTCACTGAGACATTTCAAACTCGGGGAGAAATCCCATAGAGTATATCAAGTTATACCAAAAGCCTTAGGATTACACCATATCACCAAGAGAGTTTTGATCTCATACTAAAATCCTTTATTTTTGTTTGCAGTCGCTACAACTTCCAACCTTCGGCGAGACATCTTGTAGAGAACTCCTTGCTTTATCGAAAGTCACTTGAGATCGTTCTTGTTTGCTAAGACAACCCCCATCCTACACCAACATCCACTTGTTCTCCATCCTTCGGTGAGACCAAAGGTCACTTGCTAAGACCTTATGGTGATCACCCCAACCTACACCGATATGCTCATATTCTTTCTCCATTGATCGGTTAGACCAGGGTGAACTCACACCGAAAGAAAACCATATGTTAAACACTGTCGGCAAGACCCGACCTCTTCGCTATGACCACTCACCAAAACTCATAGCCTTTGCTGATAGATGTCTCTATTGTTGCCAAAACAACATGGATGCTATGTCGATAGCCATTCACGGATGAATGCCAGTCACTGTAACAAAGAACATGTCTTGCTGAAACACCTGCAACAAATGAATGTCAACTCACAAGAAACATGGGTCGGGGAGACAGTAAAGGACCTATGCTGATAGATTCAACAAGATGGAGAAAGCACAACCCAATGGGTTCCATAGGGAAATATGGGAAAAATGCAAGTAAAAATACCACGAGATTAGGAAAATTCCAATAGAAGGACTCATATAGAGACTCATGGGTTATGGAAGGTATGCAAAAATCATCAAATTTGATAGTTCCAACAAGCCTTGTCAATCAAAGAGATACATGAAGACTCTTGGCGACCCGAAAGTCTTGGTGACTGGTCTATTCAACCACATAGGAAGCATTGCTAGTTGGCAAGACAATAGGAAGGTCTTGCCGACTTCCTTCTCTGGTGTTTTTTTGTGCCAAAATGATTGAGGAAGACTCTTCGAATGATCTCCTTATGAAATGTCATCAGGCACATGACCTAACCCTCAATACAAAAATCATCAATCAGCCCTTATGAACATCTAAAACATAATTAATCCTGCCCGATTCAGCCCATAGGTGAAAATTGAGCAACAATACCATTACAAGTGTTTCTTGTAAGGTCAATAGGCGAGTGTTGGAATCCAAAGGATCCATGCCCATACCTTATTTTCCTACCTACACTAGTAATAGAGCACACCGACTGCTTGCCTTTGTCATCTACCAATTGAGCAGCAACATCCTGGAATTGCAACCTTCTACTGCATGTAGTGGGAACAAGCTTGGGCTTGTCAACCAAAGCACCTTCCTAAATAGCAGGACTGAGCTTTTTGTGAGCTCAAATGAACAGACCTCCTTACTGACGTACTCATTTTCTCTTGTTAGACAAGCACTCAAACTTGATTAGACTCAACCCTGAAAGTGCTCTAACTGCTACAATAATGACACAATTAGCTATTAATTCCTCTTGTATTTATTGTTCGAGGTAATGGCAACCTTCATCAATGCTTAGTAAAAAAGCATATGCAAACATGGAAATTTGGTGGCGTATGTACTATCACCATTTAACTTGAGCTGCATGAGAATCTGCAGATCACCCTTCATGATTTCCAACAACAATATCTTCACACAAATTGAGTTTGACTTGACTACACAAGCAAGGAATAATTCATTAATGCTTCACTAGTTGTACGATAAAATGACCACCATGTGTTTTTTTCCAACTTTGAATACTACCCGCTAATCTCCTAAAGAATTGGTAGATCAAATAGTTTATCTTGGGCTAACTCAGTTTGACATCCAATGAAGCGTTGTTGACCTTCCTCATGACCAATAACATTAATCCATCTCGGAAACCAACTACCATGTCAGCAGGTTCTATGCACTTTGCAAACTAAACGGCTGGAGCTACGCATCACAATCTCATTGACCTCGTAGCTTTTAACCAACCTTCATCTTCCTCTTGCAAGCTAGTGGGGAATGACAGAGATTTCCATTAGCTTTTGATCTTGGTTGTCAATATAAAACCAAAGGTTATGAGCTCAATCGTGGAGATTGGGCCCCACATTCCATACAAGACACACATCTTCCTTTTGCTGACCTCGTGCCAAATAACAGGGCGACACCTTAGGTCTACGAGCTAGCAGGGTACGACGAGATCTTCTCCCATATCTTTGAATATGAAAAACCTACACATTGCATGGTTAGTATTTAATAAAAGGATTTGGCTAAGCCGTCGGTGACATGACCACTAGGGTTAATGGCTTAGGATTACATCACCAAATTAAAATTAAAAACCAACTTTAGGAGAAGACATAATGCGGTGGGAAAATGATGACCAGTTCTTCAGGCTAATGGGGCCAGTGAACTAACATGCAGAATGGCTCAAGAGGTGACTTAAGGGGTCGATGACTGACCAAGCAAGTCAACCTCAAATTATAAAATTTATGTGCTCTAGGGAATAAAACCCTACTAATTCATGGGGACAAGGGTTTCAAAATGGAGACCCAGGTCAAGTGGTAGAGAGAAAATTCCTCAAAATTTTAGACTTGAGATAAAGTGACTGAGTGAGTGAGAGAGAGAGAGTGACCTGAGAGAGGGAGTGGTGCTAGGAGGGAGAGACTCGATAGGTAGAGAGGGAGGGAGTGGGAGAGATATGGAGGGAGACAGGGTTAATGGTAGAGGGTAGATGGTTTAAGGGTTTAGGGTTAAGGGTTTGGGTTATGGTAGAGGGGGGAGATAGAGAGTAGAGATTAAGGGTAGAGGGTAGAAGGTAGAGGGTTAAGGGTAGGGGGAGGGAGATAAGAGTAAGTGAGAGAGAGAAGAAAAAGGGTAGGAGGGTGAGACTCGAGAGAGAGAGGGAAAGAGGGAGGGAGTGGGAGAATATATGGGGTAAAGGGTTAAACGTAGAGAATCATGGTTTAGGGTTTAGAGTTTAAGGTTAAGGGTTTAAGGTTTATGGTTAAGGGTTTAGGGTTTAGGGTTTAAGGGTAGAGGGAACATAGATATGAGTATAGTAGATAAGAACCTAAGAGAGGGAGAGGGGGTAGGAGGGAGAGACTTGAGAGAGAGGGGGTAGAGGGTAGAGGGTTTAAGGGTTTAGAGTTTAAGGGTTAAGGGTTAAGGGTTTAGGGTTTAGGGTTCTAGGTAGAGGGGAGAGGGATAGAGGGATTCAGTCAAAGACAAAACCCCAACCTTAGGATTTTCCCAATACCATAAAAGACTAGTAACATAAGGTAGGACATGAAAGGAACATAAGACAGGACATGAAAGGACAGATTCAAAAGATGCAACATACTGTGTTGATATGTCCTTCAATCTTCTTAAGAAGATCCATGATCTGTTATAAAGGAAGTTACTTCATAGATGCATCAAGTTCAATTATGCATCTTTTAAACAATGAGGAAGAATTTCAAGTTGTTGTCAAGCCCCTCTCACCATAACCTTATTGGATAGTCACACATCACATAGGAAGGTGAGTTGTTAGGTCACCCACATATAAGATAGGTGGCTATCCAATAAAGATAAAATGAGGAGACTATGTGTATTTATTACACATAACAAAAGAAGAGCAATGGTTGAATCAAGGTCATGATACAAGTACAAGGACAACACCTTTGCAAGAGCTACAAGAGGCAAAGGGGATTGATATTATTCATTCATGGGTGTACTGGTGAAAGTGAATGCAATAGGTGATGGTAATTGTCATTGATAAGGACAAGAAACAATGCATGCTACAATGGTCTCATGAAGGACAACAACAAAAACAAAATCTAAAGTTGCACAAGGCTCTATTCAAGGCCTTCACAATCAAACATTAGGCGGACAAGTTTCTAGATAACATTCAATACATGATGTTTTAAGGAAAGGCATAAAAGGAAAAGACATTCAAGAAAAATCAACTCTAGTTGACACAGATAATATTCCTATTGAAAACATGTCATTACAAGAGGTTTATGACAGCAATGGAACCCTCATATCATGTGATTGATTACAATTGCTATGTTCATAACCTTTCATGTAGGGGTTTTGGTCATCATGATTGATCCAACATGGATCATGATTGCATATAAGAAACAAAAAGTTACAAATGACAATTAAGCAGTTATGATTCAGGAGAGGTCTAATTTTGGAAGCCAAGGCCATAGTACAAGTGTATATGAACAACAACTATGAGGTTATGCTACAAGACAGCCATGCAGGTTCATGTAGGACATCAATCATTACAATGGATCAAGTGCATATGAACAACAATCAACAATCAGCAATAAGTAGTGAAGGAAGGAAAGCACAATTGTACTTTTACCTTTTCATACCATTGATCATCCATTCCAGCAATAGGCTATAATAGTGAAGGCATATACTTGTACAGGGGTGTTTTAATGAAGATATTCAACATAAAAACCATCATAAATCATGGTGCTTCAAGGGAACAAAGCATAGTCATGAATAAGAGCAGTACCATTAAAGGCTACAATTTTGTCTTCATGTTATCTATGAATTTGAAAAAATAAATCTACACTGGGTGACAACATGACTATAGCCATGAAATGGATTGCAGTGAGATAAATAATATAAATGGTTGTTGCCACTATCTCATTTTCTCTTTGGATAGTCATTACTAAGTCCTAGAAAATGAATAGAAAAGGGATAGGTGTCAATAATATACCTTCATTTGACAAATCATAGACTTTTGTGATCTCATTGACCCAATAATGCATTGCTTAGAAATCATTTCATATCTTTTTGAAAAAATAAAAAGGAGGAATGATGTATCCAATTGTAAGAAGAGAGAAATGTCCAAGGGAGGGGTAGTACCATCATCTTAGGTACCACTGCTACAAGATGATAAATGACAATCCTTGTGTTTGTATGCATGGAGGTCCTAAAGCATATTTTGGGTAAGGTGCATTCATGGCATATTTTGGTAAAAGGTTTCCCAGGCATGAGCAAAGATCCACTGTTCCATTAGGGTATGTTGGAACAATTATACACTAATCCCTCCCCTAGAGTGTTTCCTCACATCAAAAACAATCCCTTCTTCCTATCATTTGTTGACAAGGGCAATTAATTAAAATGCTTAAATGGGATTATAGGCGGATATGTTCTGTATAAGGATTTGATAAGTAGTATTGGGTTAGAATACATATTGATGAGATTACAATACAATGTTATTAGGGATCGTATATGTTATGTATTAAATCTATCATAAACCCTTTAATACTCATGAATTTCACTCCCACAATGGATATATGGCACTGATCTAAGTTGTATGATTTAGTATTTATTTTTCTTTACCTAGAGCTTGCTAAAAAATTGCAAATCAATGACCTATTTTATCTTGGCATTGTGTTGTAGTTATCTCATGCTCCAAATAGCTGATAATTTCAATGAATAGCCAATTTTGTTCGATATTATCCTATTATGTTGAGCTATTAAATGAGATTATCTATTATTGTTAATGTTGTTTATGATATTGGTACAAAGGTTGTAAACACATTAAGGGATCACCCTCCCAAGTCTTGCAGAGCCCAAAGTGTAGGAGGATTTTTTAAAGTCCTCATCAATTGGTCTAGGTCCTTCAAGCTACCCTTGATTGGGATTGGAAATTCCATAGGTAGATTAGAACACCAACTTGGTTACATTGGAAAACAAAACCAACACTTCCCTCTACCCTTAACCTGAAACCCTAAACCCTTAACCCTTAAACCTTAAACCCTTAAACCATATACCCTCTACCCTTAACCCCCTCCCTCTATCTCTCTTCCACTCCCTTCCTCTGTCTCTCTCTCTCCCTCAGTTCTCTCCATCCCTGCCCCCTCTCCCTCTCTTGGAGTCTCTCTCAGCCATGCTCTCCTTTTAGCATCTCTCTCTCTCCGGTCTCTCTCGCTCACTCACTCACTCACTCTATCTCAAGTATCTCCTCCTACCACTTCTCCTCTTGGGTATTTCTCCCACTCACTCACTCCCTCTGTATCTCTCTCCCCTCCCGCCGTAACCTTCAGCCCTTAAGCCATCTGCCCTCTACCCTTAGCCTCCCTCCCTCTATCTCTCTCCCACTCCCTCCCTCTCTCTCAATATATTCAATATCCCTACCCCCTCTCCCTCTCTTAAGGTCTCTCTCTCACTCAATCACTCCCTCTATCTCTCTCCCATTAACCCTAAACCCTAAACCCTTAAACCCTCTACCCTCTACCCTAAGCCCTCCCTTCCATTATCTCTCTCTCTCAAGTCTCTCCCCCCTAGCACCACTCCCTCTCTGAGGTATCTCTCTCACTCACTCACTCACTCTATCTCAAGTCTCTCCCTCCTACCCCTTCTCCCTCTCTTGGGTCTTTCTCTCACTCACTCACTCCCTCTATCTCTCTCCCCTCCACCCTTAACCCTAAACCCTTAAACCATCTACCCTCTACCCTTAACCCCCCCTCCCTCTCCCTCTCTCTCAAGTATCTTCAATATCCTGCCCCCTTTCCCTCTCTTATGTCTCTCTCTAACTCACTCACTCCCTCTATCTCTCTCTCCTTAACCCTAGACCCTAAACCCATGGAAGCCTCTGCCCTCTACCCTTAACCCTCCTTTGTCTCTCTCCTCTCAAGTCTCGCCCTCCCTACCCTTCTCCCTCTCTTGGTGTTCTCACTCCTCACTCCCTCTATCTCTCTCCCTTCCGCCTTAACTAAAGGCCAGCAAACCATCCTACCCTCTGCCCTTAACCCTCCCTCCTCTATCTCTCTCCCCACTCCTCCCTCCTCCTCTCTCTCTCTCAAATTATCTTCAATATCCTACCCCTCTCCCTCTCTTAGGTATCTCTCTCACTTACTCCTCGATCTCTCTCCCCTTAGAGCCTAGACCACTGAGACCTAAACCTAAACACTTAAGCCCTCTACCCTCTACCCATGTAACCATCCTTCCTTTATCTCTCTCTCTCTCTCTGAGGTCCTGCTCCACTCCTAGCACAGCTCCCTCTCTCGGGATCTCACTCACTCACTCACTCCTCACTCTATCTGGGAGTCTCTCCCTCCCTGCCCTTCTCCCTCTCTCACGAGGGTCTTTCTCTCCCCTCCTCCTCCTCTATCTCTCTCCTCCACCCTTAACCCTAAACCCTTAAACCATCTACCCTCTACCCTTAACCCTCTCTCCCTCTATCTCTCTCCCACTCCCTCCCTCTCTCTCTCTCAAGTATCTTCAATATCCTACCCCCTCTCCCTCTCTTAGGTCTCTCTCTCACTCACTCACTCCCTCTATCTCTCCCCCCTTAACCCTTAAACCTTCACTACTAAATTTGACACCATTTTCTGACAGATGTTCATCAGTTGTTCAACAAATATTTGTCAAAAAAGTGATGAAATGATGAAAACATTTTTCATCATTATTTTTTCATCGCAATTTCGATGACGAATTAAACGTTGAAATAATGACACAGATTCATTGATCATCAGCATCATAAAATGACTCGGATGTTCGTCGGAATATCAACGAAAACTTCATGTATCCACTGAGGAATTACAATCAAAATGTAATTGTAATGGCTCTTCCGAAGCGTGGAAAGAACACCAGAAGTTTGTCACCATTTCAACAAAATGCACAGGTATTTATGATGAAGCCTTCATCGCAGCTAAGCAACTTCATTGGACCTTTTATGTGATTTGTCGGTGGCAGTCATTGAAATTGCAATGAAATGGGCAAGGAGTTACGATGAAGCCTTTGTCGCATCTAAGTAACTTTGTCATACCTTTTTTTTTATTCATCGGTGGACTTTGTTGAAATTGTGACAAAATGGACAAGGAGTTACGATGAAGCCTTTGTCGTAGCTGTAGCAACTTCTTCGGACCTTTTCGGTGATTCATCGGTTATGTTCGTCAAAATTTTGACAAAACAATGAATTTTTTTTTTTTTTAAATATTCATTGAAATGTACCATCGGTAAGAGATCAATTAAGTCACATCCCTTCATATTCAGATCTTAGACAATTATTTTATTCAGTCATTTTCCATGTTTATTAGACACCTGCTAAAATGTTAAGTATTTTGCCAACACCTTGAGTCTCTTTGACAGTCAATATTACATATCGCTTTGGTGTCACACAGTCTCATTGATGTTCTAAGTCTCACTGATAGCCAATAGATCATATGTTGCTATGGTGTCATGCAGTCATACTGACGTTCTGAGTCTCCTCGAGAATTATTCCTTCGGTCTTATGTGTATTGCTACGATTCTCACCAATGATAACTTATCATTCTAACTTTGGGGGTCACTGGGACTTTCCTTCGACTACTTGTATCTTGTTGAGAACCTTCCTTTGGAAATTTTGATCGCCGAAACAAAATGTTTCTCCTATCGATAAAGCTATATTCGGTTTGACTTCCATATCTCTCTCTGATGATGCCAATCTCGCTGATGAATCTTGTTATCAGCAAGACAATGAATATCGCCAAGTCCTATTACCAATATAATTCCTCTATAGCGATATGATGGGTTGGAAAGACTTCCTCGAACTCATGACCCTGATGGTACTATACTACCGACGGGACCCACTTTTCTGGGAAACTTATTGAGAATATTGTAGATTCCTTTTTGATGCTCTGGAATTGCAACATGATTGATAAGACACAAATAAGCCCATTATGACTTACACCAATGACTTAGGTCTCACCGACAATCATTTTGTGCTTCATCGGTATAACACACATGTGCTCGTTATGACTTATGTCGATGAATGTTTTCTTGCCGATAGGATCCTTTGGTCGCTGAGACAATGAACTGCATCCTACTGATATGTGTCTTCAGATGAAATCATATTAGTATGAAATTCCCGAACTCTTGTTGATAGATTGCAAAAAATATATGTTAATATAAAATGCTTTATGGATCAGGGAGACCCTCACCATCTCTTTCCGATATGAATTATACATTGAAATACTCATGGTTAGATGAATTCTATTGGATCACATGACAAAATATAGGAAAAAAAATTATGAAGAGAGGATTCTTGTGCTTATGGTATGGGAATTTTTGGGAAATAATGAGTATGTGCAACCATGAAATTTTCAGAATTTTATAGTTCTAACAGTGGCTCTGTCTAGGGATGAATGATTGTGAGATCATTGCAAGGATCCAAATTTTCTGGGTGAGTAGACCAAACTCAAGGTGATGGACTAGTGAGCAAGATGGAATGAATGGAAATGGAGATGAACATGACCCTATACTACTGTACATGGAAAGATTTATTTTAAAAGAAGGAATATTAGGATTGTCCATGTACTGGGAATTCATGTTCCTTTTATTTCCTAAACTACTATGCATGTAATAGAAATTTTTGAGAGGATTGTCAAGAGTCATCCATGCACTAGCAACCCTTAATCCTCTATATTCCTTTGGCAACAAAATCAGATTTCATTTTGGTAAATGATGGCTCAAGGCCATCCAAAATAAAGGCCCATACTTTCCTTTGTCAAACACCTAGTTTTTCTTTGAATTTGTCAGATTCTTCTTGAAGACATTCATGCAATCTTCCCTATCACTGTTAATGAATTTTTTTATAGAATCATCATGCTCAACTTGGCCCAAATTCCCTTCACCATTATGTAGTTCATATTCTCCATCTTCTTGTGTATAATGTACTTATATTTAGATTTGAATTCGAGATCAATTGTCATTGCACATTCCATTTTACTTGCACAAAGTATTCTATAAGCAATATATTGATAATTCCAAATGATTTATGGTGTTGTACAACTCTACCTATCATCATAGTTCTGTTGTTCCCCTTGAGAGAGTCCTACAAAGACAATTTTAAAATACCGAGTCAAATAATATGAAAAAGACTTACTTCCATACAAATTAAATGATTATTCTCACAATGGAAATTGTCTAAGTACAACAAAAATTCCATGAAAGGTTATCCATGCTTCATAAGAGATGAATGATCATACATACAGACTGCAAGATGCATAGAAAATTCATTACACTTGAGAACAACCAAGGGCTAACAAGGGAAGGAGTTAAGAAAAGTCTGGATTGAAGAGAAAATGTGTAGGGAAAATGCTGAGGAGTGTCAAGAGAATAGAGCTTGTAGAACATATTATTGACCTAATCAAGCTCTTGAACAACTTAAACAAAATTAAAATACTAACACATACATGAGACATGCAATGAACTTCCAATATTTGCTATCTTTTTTTTTTTTTGTATTGAAAATAGTTTAAGGTCCATTATATATCATGAAAATTCCTATCTGGCATTAGGATCAGTACAACATCAAAGCATTTCATAATAGGAAATATATCGTATTAGTACTTTACACAACAAGAAAGAAACCAAAAATCACCAATTGTTTTCAAAACCAACATAGATAATACAAATTGTTGTTAACAGCACCATAGGTTGCTACTATTCAAATCAGCGTAAACAATACATAGTGTTGATTACATTCTCCTCATTGCTGACTTCTTCAATATCAAGGTTCACCATTGTTTCTCCTTGGGGGTCCAAATGTTGGGGGCCACACTGTCTTTCTGGGCTTGCAGCTTCATCAATTTCTCTCTGGAGCTCATCAAATGTTTACTAGAACAACACGATATCTTCCAAGCTTAACCAATAGGAAGGTCCACTTCTTAGATCCTCTCTGGTATTGTTAGTAGGACCCTCAGTTATTGACTTCAAGAAATTATCCATTGAGATCTCCACAAGAGTTGAAACCTATAGAACAATAGAGTAGAAAGTGAGTCTCTTGCAAGACTCAGTAAGTACCCTCTTGATACCCTTAAATTTATCATCATTTCTTGCCTTCCACAAATGCCACATGATCTCATTAGATAAGAAATACCAAAATAGCTTACAATCAAACTTGATCTTGAAATTACAAAATAGAATATCATGCCAATTAATTTTACCATTGCTATTCCAGACCTCAACTTATGGCAGAATAAGTACCAAATTTCTTAAGCATAAAAACATTCAAAAAGAATATGTTTGATAGTTTCTAGAGTCCTATAGATACTGCATATTTCAACACTTTCATGGCTAGATTTATAGGGATCTATCTTTTTCATTAATGCAAAGGTAGTTAAAGGAGAAATAATTATAATTGTAACACTATTCATAGTCCAGTAAATTATGTTTGTAATTTGTGTTCAATGGACCTTAGTTTTATCATTATACTGCCCATCTAATACCATATTTTAATCCAAGGTTCAACTATCTCAGATCTAAAGAAGCACCTCCAATTCACTGTTTAAAGTACTATAAAATAAGGTAAGACTTTTACTTGAGAAAGATTGGGTACACTTGTAGGATTAAAGTTCTCACAATCACTAGGATTTATTGGCACATAGACACAACCTGCAACATATAAAGTAATGGATGACTACAAGTTAGTGAAATGGTCCTTAATATGTGAGTGGTTTTCAAATTGATTGGTAGAAAATAAGGTTACAAACAGATCTAACTGAAAAATTATGAGGACAATCTACTGTAATCATCAAAATAGATGAAAAGTGCAAAGGAAAGAGTTGAGCTACATCTCTAGAGCCTAAAAAAACACATGCAAGAAACATAAAAAAAAAAAACAAACCAGTTTTTGGATTAATATAAAATGGTGCCTTCAGCAAGTGATTCATATGCTTTCACACCTGACATAGGACATTAAGAATGAATGCTAATATTATATACCTCCATGTCTAGCTGAGGGTAGGTATGACAAAAAAATTCTTCAATGCAATGCCGAAAAATATCAATGTGTGTGTAGGTTTGTATTACTCAAAATATCATTTCATTGCCTAAGGAAAAATACCAAAGTGATGTTTTAAATTTCAATCTTCACATAGGCTCCCTTATTGCTACACATGCATATACAAGCATTATTCGAGCTCTAAACTATTCAAATATTAAGGATTTAATTAGCTATAAGATGGAAAGTTTTTTTTAGACATAATCCATCATCTTTTACATATCTTTATTCACTCCTAGCGCTTCAGATAAATTTGTGTAAATGAGACAGAAATGTGAATCTTTTATGACAAAGAAAATTCTTAAAACGAGGGGGGAGAGAGCAAAGGGCAGGGGGAAAGAGAATACTTGAATGTATAGAAAAGTATAACATTTTGATCATTATAACAATGAAACGAACCTTAAGTTTGAAGCATTAATATCATTTACAACATTTATGATCAAGAGTGAATGTAAGTAGAGAAAATTTTGCATACCTATAGATGGTACAAAATTTTATGGTTAAGTCGAAGCCTCCCATCAACAACAAGATTCAAATATCCATGTATCTATCTCAATCGAGCCTCTAAACCCTTCAAAGCTGTCAATTTTTCCAATAACCTGTTATGCACAAAAGTCAAATTTTAGAGTTATGTCACCACTAAAAATAGAAGAAACAGAGCTTTGAAACCAAATCCATACACAACACAATGTGGTATTCATACAAAGCCATACAAACAAACTAAACTCAGAACATTGGAATGGAAACAACTTCAAATTATGATGCAGAGCATGGATTCAGGGTATAAAGAATCATTTTTCTACCACCATAGTGAAAAGTTAGCACTTTCTTTCATCTTTGCATATTGGTTTGATGCTTCAAATGATGAATTTCTTATATTGAAAAGTGCATTACCTTATTAAGCTTCTCTTTGTTTCAAGAATAGTTTAATATTCTCTACTTAATAGGGCCAACCACGCGACGGTGGAAGCTCATTTGGCTCCTCCCCCCCCTCACACCACTCTCAATTCCCCATACCCAATCATATAACATTAATCATTCATTCATCCATTAATAACATATAACATTCATTCATTCATCCATTAATAACATATGACATTCATTCATTAACATATAACATTCATTAAGTAACATATTCACATTCATTCATTACATATAATATTCATTCTTTTAGTTTTTACATATTATCAAAAATATGGTTGTCATGATATGATTACAATCACTTTTTTTTCTTTTTTTCTTTTTTAAAGCTAAAAAAATATGAAGTGGAGTATCATTTTCTAATTCATTTGTCCCCCCTTTAGTTGTTCTTCCCTCTGCTTGTGATCTTAATGTACACCTAGTCTTCCGCTCACGACGTGGACACCGCTGCAAGGGGGGTCTGCTACAATAACAAAGAAATGTTAAACTGATATGTTTTATTATTATTGTTACAAGTATTTTATTAATTAAAAGAACATTAGAGTGGTTCTCTTTACCTGATGGTTCCACATCATGTTCCTGAACTTTTGTTATAGACTCTTTCTCAACATGTTGAACACCCTCTAAATCCTAATCTGCAGTTGAAACATGAAAGGTTACATTAATTAATACACCAATTGAAATTAAATATGTTTAAAAGAACATGAGAGTGGTCCTCTTTACTTGATAGGGCCACATCATGTTCCTGATCATACTTAACACATTGATCACGCTCTACATGCTCTAAAGTTGAAACACAAAAGGTTACATTAATTAATACACTAATTGCAATTAAATATGTTTAAAAGAACTTTAGAGTGGTCCTCTTTACCTGATGGGGCCACATCATGTTCCTGATCTTCTCTAGCCTGATCATGCTCAACATGTTGATCACGCTCTACATGCTCTAAAGTACCGAGATGCACACCATGACCTTCATCTACAGGTTGTGGTCCACCCTTACAGGCTACATTTGAATGTCATGTGCAGTATTATCATTGCTTGAATGTTTAAAACAAATAGTCATGTGATTACTTTATGGTGGAAATTAATATTGAATAGATTGCACAAGTATTCAATTTTAAATCAACTTTATTGAGTTTATTTACCTGCATGTCAAATGTAGTGGAAGGTTGTGTTTGCCCAGTCAAGACTCTTTGGTATTCAACCATGACTCCATAGCCTTGCTGGAAGGAAATATTTAGGTCATCTTCTATGGGAACTCTATTGAATTCAGAGCCCTACATTTTTGCATAAGATCATGAATTTTGCTTCTATGGTGTGATAAAACTAAAATTGTTTTCAATTTATTATTTGGATACTATATTTCATTTATTGATACTTACAATTTGTGCAACTAATTTCATATAACCACTAGAGCCAAGTTTGTGTTGCCCATGTTTTTCTAGTCTTTCCTTTGTTACCTTAGATTATGTAAAAAGAAAGAGTAATTAGTATATAATTACATTGTTGATAGTATCACATATCTTCCTTAGCCTGGTGGTGTCTTTCCTTTTTTTCTTTTCAGCCTTCTCCTTTCCAACCGACACTAGGTCCTTCCACTCCCTCTTTGGAATCATGGGGGGATGCTCGTACTTTTTATTCTTCTCTAAATGTGACCTATATTGGTCCCTTGCATACTTTAGATAGGTACCAGCTTTTCTAAGAACCTTGGTTCGGTTGAATGTTTTATCACCGAACAACACAACTAAACCATTAATGAGCTCATCTTTTAAATCTTGATTTTGGGCATTCCACTGTGTACATATGGTGGGCCCTTAGAGCTCCAATGTAATATCACTGAGATGTTTATAAAAACCATCATTTCCTACAAATTGATCATGGGATCAATTGTCTAAAAAGAGCGATCAATAAGTAAATTTCAATTGGATTATATATAATAATAATTAAAACATTTTAAAGTACCTGGGACCTTCTCTATCTTTATGGGAATGAAACCCTCGATCACCACAAGTGTGACCGCCAATGTTCTCATAATATTAATACGAGAAGATCTAGGAAATGATACTAAAACATCACTAGTACTAGTGGCCTTTGCATCCCCAGGTACATGACCTAATGCATGTTCTGGCATGTGTTCGCTGCTAAAGGGTGCATTAACAGATGCCTGCATGGTATGTGTTTCTAACATTTAAGATGAAAATATAGGCACAGATGATGGGGTCAGATGATGTGATGTATGTGTAAGAATATTAGGATGGACACTTGTACCAACCCCTACTCCTCGGGTAGCACTTGCAGTACTCTGATCATGGCTAGGAGCATCATGAGGAGGAAAATAACCCAATAAAAACAACACATATTTTAGTTCATGACATAAAAGAGTATAAAATATAAAACCATGAATTAACTTATGTTATAATTAAAGAACTCATGATAGCTTACTTTCAAGTTTTGTGATCTCCCAGACAATATTTTAACCCTCTCTCTTATCTCATCTATTTGAGGCACTATGAATATGAGCTTAACAATTTCTTCATTGCACTTTTTTTGGATCTTCCTTATCATATCAAGAGGGTTTGCTGAATAAGCGATGTCATCATCACAAAATATTGACTGCACCTCACTATGGATGCTCTCATCTACTACTGGTGCCTTTCCCCGATCAGTTGACTACAACAAGAATATTAAAAACATTATCAAAATTAACCCAATAAACTTATGAAAAAAACATAATAATAAAACATTTTTCTCGTATCTAATTTGTACAATTACAATGACGTAAACCTGTCAGGTAGAAGTGCCTAAAGATACATCGCGATCTATGCTCTGGGCCATAACCTTCTCCATATGATCAATGTGCCGCTGTGACAAAAATTAAATATAAAAAAGAATTACCGAAATGAAACCAATAGACTTACAAAAAAAACATAAGAATAAAATGTTATACTGGAGTCATTAATTGGAGGTTTGGTAAAATGGTACATAGTATGTACCACCTGCATAGTAACTGTGTTTGTAACTAAGCGATTCAAATTGTAATCGATTAGCAACTCTTCCCCTGCAGTTATTGATTTTATCGCACATACGAATACACGGTTTCCCTTGTGTGCCTCGAATATGCAATTGGGTTGCTTATTTGTTGACCCAGGTCATGTAATGCTTATAAACTCTACAATATTCCCTGATGCTTTTGGCCTTCTGTCAATGTACATAGCCACTCCTTTATTTTGATCCTTATATTTTAGTTGTATATAATTTGCTGATAGTGCATACCTACGCATACTTCGTGTATATCAAACCAGTTACATCCAATCTTTTTAACTGTAACAGGTTCTGACATACTCCATCAATTTAGTAACTTTGTCATAATAGACCTTTATGTCGTCCATACAAAATAGGCCCAAACCATGTAATGATGATGGTGCTATGTGATATATTCTCTCGTTGACACAAAAATTAGTGTTTATTGGAGGAAGTTCCTTGGGTGCCCATTGTTTCGGTAGATGTTTGTACCTCAAGGGAACCTCGACGTCACCTATGCTCTCATCATCATAAGAACATGACCCCCCTTCAACAAGAAAAATCCCATGCATTTACAAAATTTCCTTCTAATCTTTTGACCTCTAGTTGATCTCCCTCTTTTAGACATACTACATGTGTCTCGCTTTCCTCTTCTCTTCCTGAATTTCCTTCACTTCAGGAAGAGAGATCTGACAAATACCTATTTGGTGGTACCTACACTCATAAGGATGTTGGATGAATTTCTTTCATGGTGATGTGTTCCCAAGGTGACATTATGATTAATCTATCATTTCATTGCTAGAATTTCATAGGTTATAAGGTAATCAAGTCTTGATAGATTGCAAGTTATTTTCACTACTGTCCAAATGTGTCCATCACAAATCAAATCTACTTAATGTTTTAACTCCCAAACTTTTTAACAAGTGTTAAATGTGACTATGGTCCACCGGTTACACAACCAAGGCCTCAAATGTATTCTCTAATTCTAATCAAAGAAATTTTTCTCTTCATTCAAGTAAACAAACTTGAAGGGAAACACCACCAAGTGGTTTATTGGACACCTACATGACTAAAAATAGCATAAAATTTACATTTAATTTCTATATGTCTAAGTGGTTAATAGGGAGGGAGTGTCTACTAGGCCTGGTTAAGTCATCATAAGTTTATGCTTTGGCAATACTTTTTTTTAAGTCATCTTAAATCTTCCTATGTCTAATTGCTAGGATACTTTTGGTATGTTTTAAGGTAGGGTGATTGATGAAAGAGCACAAAGAGAGTTTCTCCATGGTATCTAGGTACACGTAGTAGTGGTCTTCTCTTATACGGTTGGACATGATTTAAAGAACTTAGCTACGAATTATTTATTTAACCTAAGGTTTTCTCATAATGCCATCATTGGAAAAGTATGATCAAATGCTTCTATTATGAAGAATTGGAGTATGTGCCTCTATTAATCACTATAAATGTTTGTAAGCATAAAATGACTAACTGCATCAGGTAGGAGAGAATCAACTTTGAGTTCTTCAAAGATTATATTCCTCTATTCATAATTTTTAAGGGTTGTGTGTGGAGGAGGTTATCACTACCAAGAAGGGAGGAGACCTTTCCTTGTATTCTTTTATAATTTTCATTATTCTTATTTATTTTACACTTACATTTACAAATACACATACATATGCATTTACTGTTTTCATTTATTTCTCATGTAGTTTAATAGTTTGATCGATTTCATATTATATGTGTTGAAGACTTTAGAATTTCAATTACATTAATTTATGGATATATTGTATCTATAACACTAAAAAACCATATGCTCTTTGCATTTACACTTACATTTAGAAATACACATTTATATACATAGATATATATTTCTTTAATGATATGTTGCCTTTATTGTTCTAGGAGAGCATCTAGTAATTGCATTTACATTTACATTTAAAAATAAATATGCATACATACATACATACATACATACATACATACATAAATATATATATATATATGTGTGTGTGTGTGTGTGTGTGTGTGTGTGTGTACGTATATCATTTATATTCATTGTTCAGAAACAACTCATTAGGTCTACACATGGATAAAAATTCATAAAATCAAATCTCTCATACATGTTTTTTTGAAACCTAGGCTTGAACCTCTCATTTCACATGATTTTCTTCACAAAACTATTGAGGACAGCAGCTATACCTTTTTTATTTCTCATCCTACACCCTATTCATGCATTCTACAATTACAACAGTATCCATAGGGCCTCTTACACAAGCTATAGTAATCACAAAAAGTGTAAGATCCCCTTTATATCATGTTTCGACTACAAAACCCGCAAAAATAGGGTAACTCAGATTATGATTTGTTGGTGAGCTATATGGACAAAATTATTAGCACCAACTCATTCTTGGAGTCTTTTGAAAGAGACGCAAATCAGGTGGCAGTTAAGTACAAACCTTATAGTGTCAAGGTGAATGAGGTGATCAATTTTGATTGGTCAATTGATAAAGAGTACCAAAACTGGTTAAGTGTATATTTAACTGAGGAAGAGTGAAAAAGAGTAGGCTGCTAAGGGTTGACAAATCAGTTGTTGCAGTTACAATAAATTCTAGTTTTTTTTTTTGGTGACAGTCTAGGTGCATAATTCTTGAAGTTTTTTGTTGCTACATCATCCATTCTCAGCGGGAATGATGAACAAGAAGATTCTCTAGGGAGATTGTTATTGTAACAAATTTTTGGAATATCACAAGGCAGTCCAATTGGCTAGTGACACGTGTTCTTTCTGGCCTAATACTTGTTTTCTCCTTTTTCTATAAGAAGGATTTCAAGGCCAGAAGTACAGGTTAGCAAGTTAGATATTTTTGGTCGAGTCTAGATGAAGCTGCAGAGAAAATTGTAAAGTCTGATGGTTTTAGGGAAAATGTAATTTAGGTTTTGAATTCATGGGGATTTGATGTTTTATGAAAGTACTAGCATTTGAATTGATATGATTAATTTAAACTCATGTCTCTCCATTGTACAATCATATCTGAATTTTGAATAAAATGATCAAGGGTTGTTTCGTTCATCTCACTATTTTGGTGTGTATGATTCTTGTTTTAGGTTTAATCCAAGGAATTAATTAAAATTCTTGAATGGGATTGTAGGTGGATATGTTCTGTATAAGGATTTGATAAGTAGTATTGGGTTAGAATACATATTGATGAGATTTTAAAGCAATGTCATCAAGGATCTTATATGTTATGTGTTAAATTTGGCATAAACCCTTAGATGCTTATAAATTTGACTCCTCCAATGGATATATGGCACTTACCTAAGTTGTACTTATTCATATGGTTTAGTATTTGTTTTCTTTTACCTAGAGCTTACTACAAATTTAAAATCAATGACTATCTTATACTGTGAAATGTTTTTGTAGTTATCTCATGCTCCAAATAGTTGATATTATTGATAAAAAACCAATTCTATTAGGTATTATCCTATTATGTTGAGCTATTAAATGAGATTATCTATTGTTGTTAATATTGGTTATGATGATGGTGTAGAGGTTGTAAACGCATTAAGGGATCACCTTCCCGGGTCTTGAAGAGCCCAAAGTGTAGGAGGTCTTTCAAATCCTCGTCACTTGGTCTAGCTCCTTCGAGTTTCCCTTTATTGGAATTGGTAATTCCATAAGTAGATTAGAAGATCAACCTGCTTATCGTAAAAACAACCAACATGTTGCATATGTTTGTGGTGGAGGTATTAAAGAAGAATTGTATGCCTCTATTTCCATTCATTAGATCTACCTTAGCCTAGCATATACTTGGGCTAAGTCTACAATTGCTTCAGACTCATGCAATGTAGGCTGTGTGATGAAATCCTAGACCTCAACCAAGATGTGGGTAGATTATGGGAGTTTTTCCAAAACCTGAGGCTGGTGGATAAAAATGTGAAAGACTAAGCTATTTTATTTTTTCTGTCTTATCTTATACAATTTTACGAGAATGGGGGTGTCAATGTACGAGAATATCTTTGGAAACTAGGCATAAAAATTGAAGGTTAAAGAGAATGGGGGTGTCAAACTTACAGTAATCATTGCCCCTTGATCATCGATTTTCCCTGAGTTCCCTCAACCTCATCTTTGGCACTGGTATTGACCTTTTTTTCACTCCTCCAAACTCTTCCTCGGCGCTGATATTAACCTTGTTTTCACTCCTCCAAACTCTTCATCGGTGTTGGTATTGACCTTGTTTTAACTCCAAACTCTTCCTTGGCACTAGTATTGACCTTGTTTTCACTCCTCCAAACTCTTCCTCGGTGCTGATATTGACCTTGTTTTCACTCCTCTGAACTCTTCGTCGATGCTGGTATTGACCTTATTTTAACTTCAAACTCTTCCTCGGCACTAGCATTAACCTTGTTTTCACTACCCCAAACTCTTCCTTGGTGTTGGTATTGACCTTTCACTTCTCCAATTTGATGAGCTACAACTTGGTTTCATTAGGTTTTACAGTATGTTAATTAAGTTTAAAATTTTGGCGCCATTTAGCTAGGTTTTAATATTCTACAATATAGTTAAGTATATATTAGCTATATTTTACATAATAAATAATATAATTATTCAACTTATTATAATTATATATTATATTCTTTAACAAAATTATTAAATACGTATAAAATTATTATAATTAATAATTGATAATAAGTATATTTTTATATAATACAAAACATAATTAATATAATATATATTTAGTATAATAGTAATATATATTAATATGAGAGAGAGAAACTAAATTTTGATTGGTTGTTTCATGTCAACAATCCAAGTATGGCATGTGTCCTTGGGGAGTTATGCTCAAGGTAGCATGCCATTTCATTAAAGATATGATAATTCTCCTTTAAGACCTCTTTAATGTACCCATTGCACACTTAAGGAGAAAAAGATAAATATAGGGAAGAAAATATAGAGAGAGAGGGAGATAATGAAAAACATACAAATAGAAAGGGAGACAAAAAGATAGAGAGGGGTAGAAAGATAAAGAGATAAGGATGAATAGATAGAGATATAGGGAGGGTGATTGATATATGTCTCTCTGTCACTCTCTATATCTGTATATCTCCCACTATCTATGTCACTCCCTCTTCCCCCCTCTATCTATTGAGCTATCTCTCCCTCTCCTCCCTTTCTCTCTCATTCACTCCATCTCTCCTACTCTATATCTCTATTTCTATTTCTCTTTTTATCTCCCTCTCACTCCTCTCTCTATCTCTTTCTATCTATATCCTTTTCTCTCCCTCCCCCTCTCTATCTCCCCCTCTCTATCTCTCACCATCTCTCCCTCCCTATCCCCCCTATCCATTGTCTCTCTATCTCCACCTCTCTTCCTTTCTCTTTCCATATATCTCGATCTCTATTTCTCTTCCCATATATTTCTATCTCTCTCTCCCCATATATTGACTAAGAATCCATGCAAGGATACAATAGTATATGTTGGTAAAACTATAATAGTGTTTTATTAAACTATAAGTAACACTTATCTTTCTAATGTCAAGCCTTCTTATAAAAATAGTGTTTTATTAAACTATAAGTAGATTATTGTCACCACTCTTCATTCAACATGAAATACCAAATGTAGCAAATGTTTTGTTACTTTTTCAAGTTTCATTAACCAAGCTATTTACTGAGTTGAATAAAGTTGTGTTATGATCCTTCATCTCTTTAAAATAATTAGACAATATTAGCTAGATCATGAAGGGGAGAAAACTAAACTCCTTCAAAATAGGGGTAGTTGTGGGTTTGTTGCTTTTCTTTGTATACTATATACTTAGTTCCTCTAGGATAAATAAGTCACTTTAGATCATTTTCTTAGTTCTATATCCTAACTAATATAAAGATTTTTCATTTTAATTGACTACTACATAATAGTTTATGTGTAGAAAGAATTATTTCCATTCTTTGTAGTTTTTCCATTGGAATACAAATCATATTTAATTTCATGCCAATA
>VDFB02359625.1:0-20461 GCA_007258455.2 Sequoia sempervirens
ATAGTGATGGTGTGGATGATTTGGAAGAAAACTTCACTAGGAAGTTGAAGAAAGGCACCAAAAAGTATAAAGGTATGTCACTACCCTTTAAATGTTTTAGTTGTGGTAATATTGGTCATTATGCTTCAAGATGTCTGAATAGAGTTGTGCATAAGAAGAACAAGGATTATAAGGATAAGGACATGAAGGATGAGAAATATAAGAAGTTGTACTATTTTAAAGAAGAAGCATGAATTTCTGATGATGAATCTGAAAATGAGGTTGATGATAGTGAATGCTTATTCTTAGCTTTGGAAATTAAACCTGTATCCAATAACCCTATAAAATGTGTAATAAAGAAGGATTCGAAGAATAAGAGGAATAATTTGGAAGGTACTTTGATTACCACTTTCCATGCAAGACAGGATGAAGACTATAGGGTAATTGATAGTGGATGTTCTAATCACATGACCAGAGATAAGAGTAAGTTCACTAAACTGGAGAAATATGATGGTAGTTTAGTTATGTTTGGTGATGATTTAGGAGCTAATATCTGTGGGAAAGGTTCAATTAGTTTTGATGGAGTGCACAATACTGATGGTGTATATTATGTGAAAGGTTTGAGGCATAACCTTCAGAGTGTTGGTCAGATGTCTAGCAATGGTTTTAAACTTGTGTTTCAGAACAATACCTGTGAAATTAGAAAAGATTTCAAAAATGGAGATATGATTGTTGTTGGAAGAACTCATGGAAACATTTACCAGCTGAAGGGAGTTGATGGCCATTGTCTAGTATCTCAAATCAATGAAATTTGGTTATGACACAGGAGAATAGGACATGTAAATTTTGATAACCTTATCAATATTAGTTCAAAGGAGATTTTTCGAGGGCTTCCTAGAATCACAAGACCTAGGTGGTAATGCTCTTTGTAGAAGTTGTCAATTGGGGAAACAAACAAGATGCAACTTTAAGGGAAAATAACACTCTACTACTGGAATGTTGGAGTTAATACATACTGATCTTTGTGGTCTGACTAGAACTAGAAGCCTAAATGGTGATAGGTATTTCATGCTACTTATTGATGGCTACACTTGAATGACATTGGTTGCTTTTCTCATAGAAAATACTTAGGCTCTGGATAGGTTTAAGGCATTCGAAGCAAGAGTGGAAAATGAAGTAAATTTGAAAATCAAGTGTTTGAGATTTGATAGAGGTGGATAGTTCAGTTCTGGTTAATTTAATGTATTCTATGAACAACATGGTATAAGAAGACAATTTTCTACCCTAAGAACCCCTCAGTAGAATGGAGTAGTTGAAAGGAAAAATCAGATAGTACAGGAAGCTACTAGAACCATGATGAAAGAGTCAAATGTACCGGATGTGTACTGGAGAGAGGCAATACATACTACTATCTATATTCTTAATAAAGTTTAGATCAGATACAACAACACACAAAATCCTTTTGAGTTATGGATTGGTAAGACTCCTACTGTAAAGTATTTCAAGGTATTTGGAAGCAGATGCTATATTGAAAGAGATGATGAAAATCTTGGAAAGTTTGATGGTAGATGTGATGAAGAAATTTTTATTGGATTCTCAACTACTAGCAAAGCATACAAATGCTTTAAAAAAAGATTGAGGAAAATTATTGAAAGTGCTAATGTGAAAGTTGATGAAGACATATGCAAACCTATTGAGATAAGTGAAGTTGAACCTAATGATCCTATATGTGGACCTGTACCTAAAGAAAACAAGGAGAAGGAAGATGAAAAGAAAGAAGAACATGTGGAAGAAGAAGAAGAAGAAAATGAACTAGAACCTGCTATTAGGACTCCTAAGTATGTACAGAAGAGTCATCCAGAAGATCAGATAATTGGAGACAAAAGTGAAGGTGTGAAGACAAGAACCAGAGTTGTAGCAGAGGTAAATTTGTGTTTATTATCTAAAATTGAACCCAAATCTGTAATTGAAAAATGTGAATATGAGAGTTGGATGAGAGCTATGAAAGAAGAGTTGCAACAAATAGAAAAAAATCATATACGTGAACTAGTCCCTAGACCTGTGATTAAAAATGTGATTAGCTCGAAATGGGTGTTTCAGAATAAGCTAAATGAAAGTGGAGAAGTTGTAAGAAATAAGGTAAGAATGGTATGCAAAGGATATTCACAAGTTGAAGGTATCAATTTTGAAGAAACATTTGCACTTGTGGCCAGAATGGAAGTTATTAGGATGTTTTTGGCATTTTCTGCCCGCAAGGTCTTCAAAGTGTATAAGATGGATGTTAAGTCAACATTTCTAGATGGTGAACTAGAAGAAGTGTATATGGAGCAACCTGAAGGGTTTAAGTTGTCTAACGAATTAGACATGGTTTGTAAGCTAAATAAGGCATTATATGGATTGAAGCAAGCTCCTAAAGCTTGGTATGCAAGACTATATATAGATACCTGACAAAACAAGGATTCATCAAAGGCTCTGTTGACAACAATCTTTACTTCAAAGTGCAAGGTAACAAAATGTTGATAGTAGTTGTATATGTTGATGATATCATTTTTGGTGGAAATGAAGGCATGTGTAAAATGTTTTTTGAAGAGATGCAAAAAGAATTTGAGATGTCATTGATTGGGGTATGTGCAGGATCATGATGGGCCAAAAAGTGGCAATATGATGGGTATGTGGCTGATGACTATCTTTTAACCTGAAATTGATGAAATGAAAAGGGTTTTTAAAGGAGATTCTCAAATTTCCACCAATATAAATAATGCTTTACTTTGAATTTAATAAGTAATTATTATTTATTTTTTATTCAAATTACGACTAAAGTCCTGATTGATAGGCTAATTGAAAAACATCTATAGCTTTCAAATAGGAACACATTTTTGAATCAAAACATGCATCACATTCTATGCTTCACATACTATATAGGATTAAAAGGAAAAGATTGATTTCATGAAGTTTTGATGCATGTTATGGTGGTTAGACATACAAGTTTTTATATTTTTAAAAAGTTGTAATAAAAGAATTCATAGTGAGTATTTATGAAAAAATTAGCAAAAAAATATGTGGCATCACATCGGGGCATGGTCCTCTACTTTATATCTAAAATCTTATAAAAAATATTGTATCATTTTATTGTGGTTAGGTGGTTAGACAACCACCTATTTCTTCTATTTTCCACACACGAGAATTTAAGTACCGCTGCATTGGAAATTTAAAATTTTCACCAAATAGATTTCTTTTTTTTTCTTAAACAAACCTAGTAGTTTATAAACTACATTCAATTTTCTACAGATTCTATTCTTACATATTTTTGAAATAATATAGATAACTTCTTCAAATTTTTACGTCAAGTTGCCTAACTTTGATTTTTCTAATTTTTTTGCCACTTAAAGACCTATTTTTTCCATGATGATCCTGCACATACCCATTGGTGAATTTAATTTCTTCCTTGGTCTACAGGTGAATCAAAATGATAAAGGGATATTCATTTCATAATCTAAGCATGTAAAAGAACTATTCAAGAATTTTGGGATGAATGATTCCAAACCGGTTTGTACTCCTATGGTAACTAGATGTAAACTAAGCAAAAATGATGAATCTGCTAAGACTGATTAGAGAAAATATAGATCTATGATTGGAAGACTTTTGTAACTTATTACTACTAGACCAGATATTATGCATGCAATATGTTTAGTTGCTAGATTCCAAGCAGATCCTAAAGAAGCACATGTTACAGTTGTAAAGAGGATATTTAGATATCTTAAAGGTACACTAGATTATGGATTATGGTATCTTAAGAGTGATGATTTTACCCTAAGTGATTATACAGATGTTGATTGGGCCAGATGTGTAGATAACTGGAAGAGTACCAATGGTGGTGTTTTCTTTCTTGGTGAAAGATTAGTTTCATGGTTGAGTAAAAAGCAAGCTTGGTTTCTTTATCCACTGTAGAGGCAGAATATATTGCTAGAGCATCTTGATGCACATAGGTTTTGTGGATGAAGCAAACACTGAAAGACATTGGTGTGGTATGTGATGAGCCTATTTCTATTTTTTGTGCCAACACAAGTGCAATAAACATTTCAAAGAACCTGATTATGCATTCAAGAACAAAAAACATATCTATCAAGTATCATTTTCTAAGAGAAAAAGAGCTAGAGAATGAGGCCAGATTGGAGTATGTGAACACAAAAGGAACAAATTGCAGACATATTTACTAGGGCTCTTCCGAAGGATACTTTTGAGCATCTTAGGGAGAGGTTGGGGGTCATTGGCCCTCCTAACTAGGGGCATAAGAAGGTGCATCATTCCAGTGAATTTACATATTCTTCATGTATCTGGACTAA
Organism: Sequoia sempervirens; assembly: GCA_007258455.2. Taxonomy (NCBI): domain Eukaryota; kingdom Viridiplantae; phylum Streptophyta; class Pinopsida; order Cupressales; family Cupressaceae; genus Sequoia; species Sequoia sempervirens. The sequence continues at coordinate 4,323 of VDFB02359625.1, forward strand.
TAAATAGGTCTAATCCACAGGGGGAGTAGAAATGGTTTTCATTGTTGTAGTATGAGTGTACTCCTAAGACGGAGTAATCAGTGTTGTTGATCTTTTACATTGATGTCAAAGGGGAGAGAAAGTCATGTGAAAAATAATTGTAGAAGAAGAGAAGATGTTCTCTTGGGATATTGTGCAAACTTTTTATCTTTGATGGGTTTTCACATCATGTGCTGCCTTCAATGATAAAGGGGGAGATTGTTGCAAGTTTAAGAAGTTTTGGTGGTGTTGTCATTAATGTTGTCATTGATGTCAACACAATTTAGTATATTGTAGATTGTACATGTATGGTTTAGATGCTACTGAGATGTTGTGAGTACATGAAGCTATCTCTATGGTGTAGCAGATGTGTTGGTTTGATGAGTTTCAAAGTTCTTTTTTGTTAGACTCAGGGAACATTGAGAGGGGGGAGTGAATTAGTGTTCAACACGATTTAAAATTTAATTTTGATCATAAACCATTTACAACACATAAACAAAAATAAAGATGCAAACACATGAACAAGATAATAAAAGCACCATTACACTAATATTTTTACGTGGAAACCCTGTTAGGGGAAAAACCACAGTGGAGATTAATCCATAATTTATACTCTATTAAAAGTATGAAGAAAAGGGAATGCACTTTGTTAGGGTTAGAGATGGCAGATATGTAACAATTAAATGTAGATTTAAATAATAAACAGAGAAACTAAAACATACACATGATAAATCATAACATAGAGAATTTAACGTGGTTCACCCAATCTGGGCTACATCCACCAAACCGTAGCCATCCAATACTTTTATTATCCAGTGCAAAACCTATTACAATCTTGCGAATAATTGCATTTTTCCTCCTACTGTAACCCCCATCCCAACCCCTTTTAACAATTAGGGTTAGAGATGGCAGATATCTAACAATTAAATGCAGATTTAAATAATAAATAGAGAAACTAAAACATACACAGAATAAATCATAACACAGAGAATTTAGCGTGGTTCACCCAATCTGGGCTACATCCACCAAACCGTAACCATCCAATACTTTTATTATCTAGTGCAAAACCTATTACAATCTTGCGAATAATCGCATTTTTCCTCCTACTATAACCCCCATCCCAACCCCTTTTAACAAGCTTTTTAGAAGCTTCCAGAATTAGGGTTTTACAAAGTCCGTTTTCTTTCTTCTTCGGAGATTTTTCTTTTTTCGCTGACAACGAAAAAAAAATGGCAAAATTTTTTTTTCTCGGGGGCTGCGCCCCCAAACCCCTACTATACAGTATAGCATGATTAGTCGCCACATACCAACAATCTCCCGCGGGAGACTGATCTGGACAATCTTGTTGCACTTATAACTCCCCAGCGGAAATAGGGACCTTAGCGGACCTGCTGCTGTTATATACTTGAATTCAACCCAGAATGTCAGTGAAGAGGAGCTCGACTTCTCCCTTTTCACCACCTTCATAAACATATCCGCTGGATTGACATCAGTATGTATCTTTTTCAAATTTACCTATCCATCCTCCAACACTGACCAAATGAAATGATATCTCAATTGTATGTGTTTGGTTTTAGAGTGCAAGGAAAAAATATTTGCAAGATGTATAACACTTTGGTTGTCTGTAAACAAGTTATTTTCAGCCTATTGTTTGCCCAAGTCTTCCATCAAAAGTTGCAGCCATATCATCTCCTTTGTTGCCTCTATTGTAGTAACATACTCTGCCTCCGTGGTGGATAAAGCAACCACCTTTTGCAACTAATAAATCCAACTCACTGCTATGCCACCAACTGTGAATACATAACTTGTGGTACTATGCTTGGTATCTATATCCCCTACCAAATCTGAGTCAACATAGCCCTTTAAATTAGTGTTAGAGCCCCCAAAACATAAGCATTTACTAGATGTACCTCTCAAGTACCTGAGAATCCATTTTACTGCATTCCAATGCTCAACTCTGGGATGACTCAAATGCCTGCTAACAACTCCTAGGCGTAGTACGTATCGGTCGTTGCATACCATAGGTACGTGTTAAACTACGGTGAAGCATATGGTACCTTGGACATTTTTTCTTCCTCCTCTTGTGTCTTTGGACACATATCCTTAGTCAATTTAACATGACTAGGCAAAGGTGTGCTAACAACTTTTGCATTCTCCATATGAAATCTCTGCAACACCTTTTCAACATAATTAGCCTGAGATAAAAATAATTTTCTGTTTTTCCTATCTCTACAAATTTTCATACCAAGGATTTGCTTTGCTACACCCAAATCCTTCATAGCAAAATATTTTTCTAACTATTGTTTTAGCTCACTTATGTGATCCATGTTAGACCCAACTACAAGCATGTAATCAACATATAAGCATAAAATAATGTAGCTATCATTATCCAACCTCTTAAAATAAACACAATGGTTAGAATTACACCTGCTGTAGCCTTGCTCAGCCATAAAACTGTCAAATTTCAAATACCATTGTCGAGGTGCTTGTTTCAAGCCATATAAACTTTTCTTCAATCTGCACACTAGTTTCTCCTTACCGTTGACCTCAAATCCTTGTGGTTGTTCCATATATATTTCCTCTTCCAAATCACCATGGAGAAAGGTTGTTTTAACATCAAGTTGTTCTAAATGCAAATCTTCAGTAGCCATAATACTTAAAACAATACGAATAGAAGTCATTTTAACAATAGGAGAAAAAATCTCATCAAAATCAATACCCTTTTTTTGTGCAAATCCCTTGACAACTAATCTAGCTTTAAATATTTTCTTACCTCCATCCTCCTCTTTCAACCGATAAATCCATTTGTTTGGTAAATCCTTTTTCCCTATAGGCAACTTGCATAATTTCCAAGTCTGATTTTCCAGCAAGGAGTCCATTTCTTCTTTCATTCCATGCTCCCACTGAACCTTGGTATCCACCTGCATAGCTTCATCATAATATTCTGGTTCACCAGTATCAGTTAATAGAATAGTATACAAAAAGGGAGAGAATCTTTCTGGAGGTCTACTTACCCTTGAAGATCATCTAACAGGAGTTTGTGGTATTTTTTGCTGTTGTTGTTGCCCAGCATGAGGAACCATTGAAACATCATTGTTGGGAATATCATCCAACACTACATAATCATTTTCTTTCTTCTCATGCTGCAGCAATAGATCTTTGTACAACACTTTTTCATTGAATATGACATCCCTTCTTCTCACAATTTTTTGATTTTCAAAATCCCAAAGCCTATAACCAAATTCATCAATGCCATATCTAACAAATACACATTTCTTTAATTTTGCATCAAGCTTGGTTCTATTTTTAGAATCTACATGTGCAAATGCTTCACAACCGAAGGTTTTGAGAAAAGAATAACTCACCTTTTTACCCTTCCATGCTTCCTCTAGAATACCACAACCCAAAGGATTAGAGGGACCTTTATTGATTAAATAAACAGCAATGTTTACATCCTCTGCCCACATTTTTAAAGGCAACCCAGCATGCAATCTCATAGTCTGTGCACGCTCCATTATTGTTTTGTTCATGCGCTCAGCCACTCCATTTTCTTGTGGAGTCCTTGGAACCGTTTTCTGCCTACGAATACCATTAGAGGAACAATAATCTTCAAACTCTTTACTGTAATACTCACCACCATTATCGGTCACGAGATATTTTATCTTTTTACCATGCCATTCTGACGGCTTCTCGTTTTTAAAAGTTTCAAATACATCAGATTTCTTCCTAAGAAAAATAAATCCATACCTTCCTAGTTGCATCATCAATAGATGTAACATAATACAAAAGAACCCAGCGAGAAGTACTGAGCTGGCGGTCCCCATACATCGCTATGCACAAGCTCAATTTCTCATCTTTCATACTTTGTACCATCCTTGAAAACTAACTCTCTTCACTTGTTTTCCATAGACACAACTTTCCGCAATCCATATTAACACATTTTAGACCTGGTAAAACATTATTTGAATGGAAATTACTTTCAATACCTTTTGCACTCATATGCCCAGTCTATTATGCCCGCGGTGCTTGGTTAGAGTCCACAACAAGCGTATGATCTTCCTACCTACTTAAAAGCGCAACAGCGTTCGCGAACATTGACCTTTTTTTTTAACAATTAAAGTAGAAGGAACAGTATGACCTGTACAAAGATATAAGGTGCCTACTTTCGCACCTTTTTCTACCACTAAGGCACCCTTTGTGACCCTCCAGTTTTTATCACTAAAAGTAACAACACAACCTTCATCATCTAGTTGCCTTGTGGAAATTAAATTTCTGCTTAACTTTGGAACATGCCTTACCTCACGTAGTAGCCAATGATTCCCATTCTGCAACTTAATCTTGATTCTTCCTTTTCCAACAATCTGATAGGGTTCGTTATCTCCTAAATAAAACATCCCAAAATTCCCTTGGACATAATCAAGAAAATAACTTCTATGGGGGGTAGCATGAAATGAAGACCCTGAATTTAACACCCAAGAATCATCGGCATTATCAAGAGAAAGAATCAAAGCATCCTCATCAGATTTATTACTTACCACATTTTCCTCTTTACTTCCTTCCTTGTTGTCTCCATCTTTATTTTTACGAGACCAACAATCTTTCTTCAAATGACCTGGCTTACCACAATACCAACAATCCCTCTTGTCTGGATTGGGACCTTTTGTCGCTGATTTTCTCATGACTTCCCCACAATTTCCAAGTTATTTCCTCTCTCCTTTCTTACCTTTTGCTACGCATTCAAAACAGCTGATGTGGATGTTCACGAGCTTTTCCTACGAATTTCCCTCGCTCAAAATAACACCAACAACATCATCAAATTTCAATGTATTCGAACCAGAAACATAATTTATAACAACCATTACCAAGCTATTCTAGCTTTTAGGAAAATAACACAGAATCAAAAGAGCCCTAACTTCTTCATCAAAGTTTACTTTTACAGAAGTTAATTGACTAGTGACTGTATTAAACTCATTTAAATGATCAGTAACTGACCCACCTTCTACCATTTTCATATTAAATAAACGCTTCATAAGAAATACCTTATTCAAAGCGGAAGGCTTTTCATATAAATTTTCCAGGGTTTCCATCAACTCTTGAGTTGTCTTTGCTTTCGTAATATTGAACGCCACTGTTTGTGCTAGGCACAAACGAATACTGCCGAGAGCCTTTCTATCCAAGATCTCCCAATCCTCATCTGACATTGCTGCAGGTTTCTTGGCTTTCCCTTCCAATGGCCGCCATAAATCCTTCTGATAGAGATAGTCCTCCATCTGCATCTTCCATAACTGATAGTTCTGCCCATTGAACTTCTCAACCTTCTTACCCTCGTCTACCATTGCTCCCACTCAACCATGAGACTCCCACTCAGCCGTGAGACTTTCCTACAGACGATAATCGAAACACAACTCACTCTAATACACTTGTTAGGGTTAGAGATGACAGATATCTAACAATTAAATGCAGATTTAAATAATAAACAAAGAAACTAAAACATACGGAATAAATCATAACATAGAATTTAACGTGGTTCACCCAATCTAGGGCTACTCCACCAAAACCGCAGCCTATCCAATACTTTTATTATCCCGTGCAAAACCTATTACAATCTTAGAATAATCGATTTTTCCTCCTTGAATCCCCCATCCCAGCCTTTTAACAAGCTTTTAGAAGCTTCCAAAATTAGGGTTTTACAAAGTCGGTTTTCTTTTTTTTTCGGAGATTTTTCCTTTTTCGGCGAGGACGGGGGGCCAGGGTGTACAGTATACCATGGGCTATACAGTATAGCATGATCAGTCGCCACATACCAACACACTTGCATTCAGGCACACTGCCTAGAGCTCACTACTCAAAATAAGGAAGGCTCACTTCCTTACAAAATGTTTGTGATTACAACAAAAGGTTGACCTAAAAGGATAGCATCTGCATATGCCAAAATACAGTTTCTGTTAAGCTCATAAAACATATTATGGATCTGCTGACAACTTCTCCACTTTGCTCTGATATTCACTAATTTTCTTTCACAAAAATCCTCTTTTGTATAAGCAAGATTCACTCAACTAATCTTCTAATATTTACACATGCATCTTGTTGGTTATTTTTCTAACAACCTTCAACCCTAAGGAGAAAGACAATGCCTAAACCAGGGGATTACAGATTTAGGACAAGGAATTTTCACTATCAATAGGTTGAGGACAAGAAAACTTAATGAACAAGGCTATGAAAGCCTTCTACACTCTGAGCTCCACAGGACTTAGGAGGGTGCTCCCAATTGTAGGCCTGAATGCATGGAAAACTTATGCCAAACAACAAACTATAGACCTATGAAAGTGGATAGTTCTCAGGTATATGAATGATGGGTATTTATATATACCAGGTTCAAACATAATCCCACTTGCATTGAACATTACTGAGAACAAATAATTTAGATATCTTCATCTCAAACACATAGAGGGTTAGCAGATAAAGTTCTCTCAGATTTAGCCTCTATACTCTTTCAAACACCAAGAAGATACAAGCGACATAAATAAATTAAACAACAAGAAAAAAGACCAAAGTAACACATATTTAAATGATTTGATTTGTTTCTAATTTTGTCTTAAATTTTTTGATAAATCAGTGCCTAATCATGGGCCATGGAGTCAAATATAAAACCACAACAGAGATCCTATAAGCAAACTAAGTTCAACCAATGGATTTAAAACATGTTAATGCCTTACATTAACAAACCCATGCATATTTGTCATAAATTTCTACTTAAAAATCCCATTTGTGCACTCAAGATTATAGTTATCTAATACAAGTAATTTAACTCTTTACTTGAAAGAGAACCATGGCCAAATAACACAATCACAGGAAGGCTGTTATGACAAACTCAAACAATCCTTGATATATTGAATTCATATAATCAAAAGCATACAAATCTGGAGACAATTTTACAATAGTGATATAATGTTGCACAAATTGGCTAACATTTGCTCATAAAATCCAACTATTACAATTTACATGCTCCATTTTCAACCTAGACTCAACACTATTCTACCTTATTCATCTAATTCAAAATTTTAGAACATTTACAAAAGAGAAGAAGAAGAAAGATATAGAAGTAGAAGAAGCTCTAAAATCCATCCATGAAAGACACCTGGCATCTTTAGCTCCCTTGATCTGTAACTACCTTTGCTTGTTGAAGACTCTTCAATCTGCTCTCTGTTTTCTTGCTCTTCACTCCACTGCCCTACAACAGAAAAATATTCCCTTTCTAGAAGACTCATCATTTGTCTTCATTTTCTCTTTACCCATGTTGAAAATGCCTTAACTTGCAAAATACTTCACCTCCTTTGTTTATTTTCACCCAGCTGCATGAAAAAGGTGTTCTTTGTGAAAACTTCTCCTAGCCAAAATATTTTGCACAGTAAATAAAGTATTCACTTTACAAATTTTATTTCCTATGCCCATGCTTTTAACTTCAACAATTTAAAGTTTCTTAGGGCTTTAATTTTTCACTTTTATCAGGTAATAAAATAATTTCCTGTGCCTCATATTTCACCTCCATTTGCCCAGCAACAAATAAAATTTTATTTTATTTGTGAAATCTTTGTTTTTATGTCGGACAATTAAAATTTCATTACCCGTATTTCTCTTCATTTCCCCAGCAACTCAAAGATTTACTTTAAAAATTTTATCCAGCTATGCAAAACCTTATTCTCATGCATTTCTTGACCACCATCACACATCTCCAATTTGATGTGAGAGATGAAAATAAAATCAGTGATGGGCGATGGACACAACAACCATCGCTCATTGCTTATTTCAACTTGATTTTCCATTCAAAAATGGAGATGAGAACTATTGTCGTGAACATTCAAAAGTTCCTCCGGTCAATGAGAAACAAAATTTTATTTTCCCTTTGCACAATAATAATTGAAAATTCACTTTCTAACTATTCATGTGCTTGCATTGCTTATCGCTATTGCAGAAAGAATGTGGAGAAACCAAATGGCGATGCTCGATGAAGAAGCCATGGTCTCGTGCAACAAGAAAGGGCCTACGAATCTGCAATGGGCGATGAGAGGACACAACCATCGTACCATCGCTGATTCAAATGGGAAATGAAAATCAAAACGACATTCCACGATGAACATGAAGTGTTGTTGCTTCTTTAGCCAATCACAAGCAAGAATTAAACTTGTTTTTCCTCAGAACATCAGAAGTGTATTTATATTTTCCCTTTTGTATTTGCATGATATTTAAAATATTTAAAATATTTAAAATATTGACATTTGAAACTTTAGAAAAATTTTGGCTTCTAATTATGCTTGTGGGCCAAATGGAGAAATTTATTGTAGACAAACAGTGACACTTGAAGCTGATATTTTTTGTGTGCAGCCATAATCAATTATATAGAGAAAACACATTTCCTCCAAGTTTTCCCAGCCCTTAAAATTTAGGTACCTCCTTTGTAAATTGGGCCATGGGACATGTTTAGCACACCCAAAATGCATTAAAATAACACATCATAGGACCTCTATTTTTTATGAAAATGGAGCTATAGAGGTTTCAGACCAAAACAATAAATGGGTTGTTCTTATATTTTGAAAGTTTGAAAATTTTTGGGGCACCATTTTTGGCCATGTTGCGATAAAAAGGAAATTAAGTAACCCATTAGAATTTATCCTAGGAGCCTAAAACTGAGTATACATGCTACCATTTGACCTGAGAATCCAATGCAAAAAATGGTATGGAAAAATCCCTTATGAGGTGAAAGATATCAATCAACAAAGTTGCCTTCTCAGACTTTTCTGAAACTGTTGATTTTGAAACCCTAAAAAAGTTCATTTGGAATGAGCTTTGAAAAAATACAAAATGAGGTATTGGGGTACTACAAACTAGCAAAGTGGTAGATAATTAGATAGGAAATCATGGGGAACATTCACTTTGACATGCAAGTTAAAAGATTACAAAATAAAAATTCAAATGTGAGGCCACTTTCTGCAGATTTGGGTTTAATATTCAATTGGTGCAACATTGCAACATCTCAAAGATGGCATATTCAGAAAGGTGTAACATGTGTAAAAAACAAACCAACTTCTGGACCTTCAAAAAAGGGTATCAAAAATTTATTAAAACTGATCACGGGAAGCTGCAAATGGACATATGGCATCTCTAATAAGTGTTCAACAATTCCCCAAAATGATTTTTCATGACAATCCATGGGTGTCAAATTATAAGCTCCCAAAGTGAGCTACTTAGGGTTATTCTACAAGGGTACTTTTGAGTGCATTATGCAAAATTTTACATGGGCCCTGAAAATTTAGCCAAATTTTGGAGGTCCCAATAGTGGCTCTAGCTCGAGGATGCATTTCCCTTGCGGGCATGGAAAGAATTCAAATCCTCTGGAGAAGTAGACCAAGTGCCTTATGCATTGGGAATTCTAAACCGCTCCTTTATGCAACATAGGAACTCATTTTTCAAACTTCATTTGGAGGCCCTGGGCCCCCAAAAATGAAGTACCAATCCTTACCTCTATCAAACACCCTGTTCTTTGCTATTTCTATTAGGCCAAGTCTAAAGACATTTCCATGAACTGCCCACAAACTAACCTTGTCACTAGCATTGCCATTGACCATCACTACCACATGTCTGAACTTACCATTGTCACTGTTATCCCTACCAATCTACAATCTGCAATCAAATAGTAACTAAAAATATTTATCATCACATGACACATGTGTGTTATATTCATAACATGAAACATGTTCATACTGAAAATAGCATTCCCTTTTATTCATCTCATTGTCATGCTCCATCAAGATTCCTCCGAACTGAAGTAGAAACTTCATACTCTTCCAGGTAGTTGGCATCTTGATACTCAACCTTATCTGCAACATTTGTATCAAATGTAAAACATTCATAAGTAATTCCCTCAAGGAACTCATCAATGTGTTGTTTTGTTCGCTCAAGACCACATCTTGACCTTGTGTCAGATGCATCATCAGAATCCTCAACAAAGAGTGGATTATCTCTGCACCAATAAGGATGATTATTTTTCATCTCTAGTGAAGATGGAGGGTCATCAAAGAATGGGTTTTCTATTACATTTATCTTTAACATAAATATTTTTTCCTCCTCCACATGGAGACTTGAATCTTCCATATCATCAATGTATTCTAAATCGTTACAATCATTGGAAAAGCATACTGACAGATTTTCAATTTCATTTTCATCATCAGTGGTTGACATCTCTGACTCATATTATGAAAACCCTTCATAAGAAGAACATTGTTCCTTCTCAGAAAAAAATGCATTCCCATCATTATCAACATATTTCTCATCTGCAGCAAATGATTCTATCTCTTCTTCATGAGGACAATCATAATCAACAAAATTTTTACCATACTCAATGCCATCATCATTACTACAGCAAGAGGGCTCATCAATATTGCAACTATGTTCAAAATTATCAGACTGAATGCTCAATCTTACCTCTTCCATAGGAGCATAGGTACTAGAATCATCACAAGAATTGAAACCATTCATTTCATTTGCTCCATTGAGGTATTTATCGTCAACCTTTTCTCTACTCTCCTCTTCATGTGATGTCTCATTTCTTGACTCATATGGAGTAGTGCAATTATTATCATTGCAAGTTGAAGAAATTTTAGTCTTTTGATGATCATCTCTAATCTTTTCAAAAAGAGAAAAGTATTCACATACTTGGTCAAGCTTGATAGGCTTCAACTCCTTTGGCAGAGCACTCAAACCTGGTTCATAAGATTCATAAAATAAATCAATGCACATTGAATTTTTAGGTCTATAACACTCAAAAATTGCAGCCAAAGTATCCATAAACCTTGCATAGATATCATATGATGATTCTCCTTCATGTTTCCTTATGCTATAAAGGGCTTGAGCAGAGACCGTATGATTACAAATGCTTGTAGCTTCTTGACAATGTGTTTGGGGCTCTATGTGATCAACATTATGGAATGATGTGTAAGTTGAAACAATGGGGGTGTAAGTGAATTCCAACCTTCACTTTCAATTTCTGACTTACACCTTTTATCAACATTTGGTGCCTCAGGGCAAAAAACACTTGTAGACACATAACTCCTTTGCATTCCATATTTCAAGTTGTTTTCAATTTTCATGGCTACCCCATAGGCTTGATGCAAGGTTATGGGATCTTTATGATCTCTCAGCAGATAGCTCATCTTATTATCAAAAACTCCCAAATACACAACCAAACATACTACATCATTTAGTTCCAAAACATCAAGAATGTCCCTTAATGTTTTAGCAAATCTCTGATTAAATGTTGGGACTAGCTCATCCTTTTCTTTCTCAATTCTCATAAATTTATTGAGCAAATAACTAGCACTGATTCTTTCACCAAATTGATCCATGAACATTGCTTTGAACTCATTCCAAGAACAGACAGAGCATGTTAGTAAATCAAAGAACCAATCTCTTGCATCTCCTTTTAAAGACTAAAGAAACAACCTTATAATCACATCCTTATGATCTATCTCATAGTCATCAATTAAATTTTTGAACTCTTGTATATGCTTTTTTGCTTATTCACTCTTTGTACCTCTGAATTTTGGTAGCTCATTTATTATTTTAGATGGAATAACATTTGGGTAACATGACAGGGGCTGAGGACTATGCATTGTTTCATTTGGGTCCACATAGGGATGCATAGGGTGATAATACATTTTCTTACAACTCTATAAGCCTTCTTACACTATGCAATTACACTGGGAAACTCAAACTTCTTTTACAATCTGATCTTAAGCTCTTACAATACAAATTCTTATCTTCAACTTGCTCAAGATCTCCTAAATGAATTTCTTCAAGAACATTGCATACATAGCTCTATAAATAAATATCATTTAGTAATATAGAAGTATGCAAGCCTATCACTATTATTCCCTTTCTTAGTGCTTATTTTCACTCAATAGGGAATCAATTTTTTCAAGTCTTACAAATATGGTTTTTATATATAGATTTATCTTTCTTGAAAACCAAAAACTGAAGAATACTTGGATATATTGCAGCAAAGGGTTGTTCTTCCTGACTGGAAACATGTGCAGATCTGAAACATTCTTCAGATCTTCATCAGGTTCTTTTGACAGAGTCGCCACCTCTTTTCATAGAGGATTGAACTTCAACCAATATGAAGCTCCTTCAAAGATGAATGTCCTTCTGGGTTTTTCCCCCACAAAAAAGCACCACAGATCATGTAACTTTCAAGTTTATTGCAACAACTTCTTTCTCTAGGCATGAATTCCTTCAATATCTGAACCAAATTCTCATATAAACAAATAATATGAATCTGTAATAGAATAGTCTGCAACTGGAGATTCAAAGTTCTCCCCAATAGAGTTGCCAATCTGTTGGTTATTTTTCTTGCAACCTTCAACCCTAAGGAGAAAGAAAATGCCTAAACCAAGGGATTACAGATTTAGGACAAGGAATTTGCACTATCAATAGGTTGAAGACAAGAAAAGCCAACAAACAAGGCTATGGAATCCTTCTACACTTTGAGCTCCATAGGACTCAGGAGGGTGCTCCCAACTATAGGCCTGAATGCATGACAAACTTATGCCAAACAACAAACTACAAACCTTTGAAAGTGAATATTTCTTAGGTCTATGAATGATGGGTATTTATATATACCAGGTTCAAGAAAAATCCCACTTGCATTGAACATTACTGAGAACAAATAATTTAGATATCTTCATCTCAAACACATAGAGGGTTAACAGATAAAGTTCTCTTAGATTCAACCTCTATACTCTTTCAAACACCACGAAGATACAAGGAACATAAATAACTTAAACAACAAGAAAAAGGACCAAAGTAATAGAGATTTAAATGATTTGATTTGTTTCTAATTTTTTCTTAAGCTTGTTGATAAATCAGTGCCTAATCATGGGCCATGGAATAAAATATAAAACCACAACAGAGATCCTATTGGAAAACTAAGTTCAACCAATGGATTTAAAACATGTTAATGCCTTACATTAACAAACCCATGCATATTTGTCATAAATTTCTACTTACAAATCCCATTTGTGCACTCAAGATTACAATTATCTTATCAAAGTAATTTAACTCTTTACTTGAAAGAGAACCATGGCCAAATAACACAATCATAGGAAGGCTATGATGACAAACTCAAACAATCCTTGATATATTGAATTCATATAATAAAAAACATACAAATCTGGAGACAATTTTACAATAGTGATATAGTGTTGCACAAATTGACTAACATTTGCTCATAAAACCCAACTATTACAATTTACATACTCCATTTTCAACTCAGACTCAACACTATTCTACCTTATTCACGTAATAGAAAATTTCAAAACATTTACAAAAGAGAAGAAGAAGAAAGATATAGAAGTAGAAGAAGCCCTAAAATCCATCTATGAAAGAAACCTGGCATCTTCAGCTCCCTTGATTTATAACTACCTTTGCTTGTTGAAGACTCTTCAATTTGATCTCTATTTTCTTGCTCTTCACTCCACTACCCTATAACAAAAAAATATTCCCTTTCTAGAAGACTCATCATTTGTCTTCATTTTCTCTTTACCCACGTTGAAAATTCCTTAACTTGCAAAATACTTCACCTCCTTTGTTCATTTTCACCCAGTTGTGTGAAAATAGTGTTCTCTGTAAAAACTTCTCACAGCCAAAATATTTTGAACAGTAAATAAAGTATTCACTTTACAAATTTTATTTCCCATGCCCATGCTTTTAACTTAAGCAATTTAAAGTTTCCAAGGGCTTTAATTTTTCACTTTTATCAGGTAATAAAATAATCAACCGTGCCTCATATTTCACCTCCATTTTCCCAGCAACAAATAAAATTTTATTTTATTCGTGAAATCTATGTTTTTATGTCGGGCAATTAAAATTTCAATCCTTGTATTTCTCTTCATTTCCCCAGCAACTCAAAGATTTACTTTAAATTTTTTATCTAGCTATACAAAACCTTATTCCCATGCATTTCTTGACCACCATCGCACATCTCCAATTTGGTGTGAGAGATGAAAATAAAATTAGCGATGGGCGATGGACACAACAACCATCGCTCATCGCTTATTTCAACTTGATTTTCCATTCAAAAATGGAGATGAGCACTGTTGTCATGAACATTCAAAAGTTCCTCCAGTCAATGAGAAGCAAAATTTTATTTTCCCTTTGCACAATAATAATTGAAAATTCACTTTTTAACTTTTCACATACTTCCATCGCTTATCGCTATTGTAGAAAGAACATGGAGAAACCAAATGGCGATGCCCGATGCAGAAGCCATGGTCTCGTGCAATAGGAAAGGGCCTACCAATCCACGATAGGTGATGAGAGGACACAACCATTGCACCATCACTGATTCAAATAGGAAATGCAAATCAAAATGGCGATCCATGATGAAGTTCTCCTATTAAACTGTGTTGCCGCTTCTTTAGCCAATCACAAGCAAGAATTAAACTTGCTTTTCCTACAAAACATCAAAAGTGCATTTATATTTTCCCTTTTGTATTTGCACAATATTTAAAATATTCAAAATATTTTAAATATTGACATTTGAAACTTTAGAAAAAATTTGACTTCTAATTACCCCTGTGGGCCAAATGGAAAAATTTATTGCAGACAAATAGTGACACTTGGAGCCAAATTTTTTTATGTGCGGCCATAATATATTATTTAGAGAAAACCCATTTCCTCCAATTTTTTCTAGCCCTTAAAATTCAGGTACCTCCTTTGTAAATTGGCCCACAGGACATGTTTAGCACACTCAAAATGCATTAAAATAACGCATCATATGACCTCTATTTTTTATGAAAATGGAGCTGTAGAGGTTTTAGACCAAAAAGAGAAATGGGTTTTCCTTAGATTTTCAAAATTTAAAACTTTTTGGGACACTATTTTTGGCCATGTTGTGATAAATAGGCAATAAATAACCCATCAAAACTTATCCTGGGAGCCTGAAACTAAGCATACATGCTATCATTTGACCTAAGAATTCAATGCAACAAAAAAATGGAAAAACCTTCCTGAGGTGAAAGATATCAATCGACAAAGTTTCCTTCTCAGACTTTTCTGAAACTGCTGATTCTGAAACCCTAAAAAAGTTCATTTGGAATGGGCTTTGAAAAAATATCAAATGAGGTGTTGGGGTATTGTAAATTGGAAAAGTGGTAGATAATTAGATAGGAAATCATGGGGAACATTCACTTTGACATGCAGGTTAAAATATTGCAAAATAAAAATTCAAATGTGAGGCCACTTTCTACAGATTTATACTATCTAGTTTACAAATCTGAACTTTTTGCAAGTGGATTCAAGCTGGAAAACTTAGCAAATGGATTCATGGGGCTATTCCAACTGACATGGGGCTTCATCAAGATGTAGAGAATCATGAAAAAAAATATCAGTTGGGCTTAATATTCAATCGGTGCAACATTGCAACATCTGAAAGATGGCCTACGCAGAAAGGTGTAACATGTGTAAACAACAAACCAACTTCTAGACCTTCAAAAAAGGGCATCAAAAACTTATTAAAACTAATTACGGGAAGCTAAAAATGGACATATGGCATCTCCAATAGGTGCTTAACAATTCCCCAAAGTGATTTTTCATGACAATCCATGGGTGTTAAATTATAAGCTCCCAAAGTGAGCTACTTAGGATTATTTTGCAAGGGTACTTCTGAGTGCATTAGGAAAAATTTTGCATGGGCCCTCAAAATTTAACCAAATTTTGGAGGTTCGAACACATCTGCTCTACTATTTTTACTTACTTATGCCGCTCACACACTTCAAAATGAATTGTCAATCTCATATATATGCCTACTACCAAAATTTCAATTACTCCAAGTCGGCTTCAGCAAAATATGAAATATTCTTCACATGGTGGCTCAAATCATGAGCAATCTTTAATGTGCACCTACACAAGTCAACTAGACTATAGCTATGACCCAAAAAAATTACCAACACAAGAAACAATTAATCAATTACTCCTTAGACATCCACGACATGCGACATTCACTAGGTTGGCCACAATGAGGAAATAAATAGAAAAACATCCTACCCGATCTCCAAGCTCGTATACCA
>VDFB02359627.1:0-12596 GCA_007258455.2 Sequoia sempervirens
AAAGTATAATTTTTCTTAAAAGTTGTTATCTTTCTGTTTTATTTTGGTTGATTTTGGAATTGGAAGATCCTCCAAAGGGTTCTTGGTGGTTGGAAAAGCTCTTTCTTGAAATTGGGGATTTCTATAAAGAAGATTTTGGAATTTCGTGCTACAGGCAAGAGCAATTTTTCTACAGGAAGCTTATATACTACAGGTATTTTTCTTGTAATGTTTGTATTTTTCTTTAAAAAAAAAAAAAGATATGCTTTGTAATTTCCCTGTGTTCATTTTGAAAATTTGGTAAATTTTTATTCAATCAGTGGAATGGATCTGTTAAAAAAAAATTTAGTTATGATAGTAAAGAAATTTTTTGTTATTTTATTTCAAAACTCTATGAAATTGTGAAAGCAAAGAATAATTTTGGATATGAAACATAGGTCTGTGTGTGATGTCATTTGGAATTTCCTGTTGAACAATACTGCCCAGTTTCACTGTTAAACTGTTACTATGAATTATATATATATATTTATATATATATGTATTGCTGTGTAATTTATATGTAAAAGTTCATACAAAATTCGCCGTACGGAAATAACTATTTCCAGATGAAATTCGTCATTTTATTTATAAAGAAATTCTGGAAAATTTCGTTTTAGTTTATCCGCCGTACGAGCGAATACTGGAAATGTGTTATTTAAAATTTCATGGCGGATTAAAAATCCGCAGGTTAGGGTTCAGATTTGTTCAACCAAATTAAAATATATATTATGAAATCGCGTTTTTAACATTCGCCGTTCGGGCGAATTCGAAAATTTATAAAAAAAAAATTTAAATCATAGTTGGGGAGGGCCGAAACCCTCCCCACTGTGCTTTTGGTGGGGCGCAGTCCCCACAGCTACGCACATCAGCCGCCATGGCTGCTGGGCGCAGCCCTGGGGCGGCTGCGTCCTCCCCAAAAGGGAGGCTGCGGCCGGCTGCGGGCTCTGCCCTAAAGAATTTCGTATTTATTAAATTTTGATTAAATTTTAAATTGTTTTAAATTATAAATATAATATATGTTTATATATTACATATATAATATATATTATTAAATATATATATGTTATATATGTAATATGTAAATATTATTATTTATATATATAGTTTCAAAAAAATAATAATATTGATATTAATATGGAAGAAATGTAGATAAATTTTAAAATGTTATTTAATATCATTATATATATGAAGGTAAATGTGTTTAATTTATTTATTAAACGCATGAAATAATGATAAATAGCATGTGAATATTAAGAATAGTTAATTTATAATGAAATGTAATTTGTAGAGTAAATATATTTTCATTATTGATTATGATTGTGAAATTGGGATTATCGTAGATTTAATTTTCATTTTAAAAGAAATATAAATATTGTATTAGATGATTAACTTCGAACTTCTAGTTTTTGTATTGCATGGATATAGTAAATCCAAATTGTAGATGTGAATTTGTTTCAAATTGCATTAAATTTTATTGGTTAAATTTGGGAATTGGCGTAGTTAAACAAGTCTTCCAGATCAATTGTTAAATGGGGATTGTGCTTTTTAAGTTTAAATTTCTTGTGTAGTCTAGGGATGTGTACATGGCTTTGCTTGGTGTTCAACACCTATGTTATGATCATTGATTATTGTTCGTTTTAATCATGTTTGGTCTTATAGAGATTTTGGTTATATGTACACTTTGTAAACCCTAGAAAGAAAAACTTAGATTCCCATGTTATGATTAGGGGAGTGGCTATTTGTAAGGGCCGACACACAAAGTGGTGTCAGGGTAACTTACAAATAGTTAGTAACTCAGTGAAAATTAAAGAACACAGTAGATAGATTTAAAATATTTAATAAGATGTATATGCCTCACTTATCGACTCTTGAGCTTCTTCAGTCATGAGTATGAGTTGAGAAGGCCTGGAATGGAAAATCGATGTCTTGTTCCTTCAAGAGGCATTCGATTCCACAAAAGTATGCAATAGGGGCCGGGTTTCGTAAGAGGTTACCAGGGTAACCCAAGGATTGGGGGCCGGAACCTAGGAAGAAACACCAGGGTAACCTTTGCATCGTTGTGATGACACTCCACCTAGAATAACAGTCAACCTTGAGTTTGTGTTTCAATCAATTGTCAAAATCTGGAAGCAATGTAACCATTAGATTTTGTGTACTAGTGTCTAGGGTTAGTATATTAGGTCTAGGTAACCTTATTACTATCTCCCCAACTTGCGAGGGTGAACCTGGGTACCACATGGTTGGTGGAGCGTGCACCTTACTCCGTTGGGTCCCAGTAAGATCATGTATCGAGAGCTTCATGGATGGAGAGCTCGTGATCGGATACTTATGTTTATTTCAACATTGTATATTGTAAACTTGTATTTGAAAACATCCCTCAAATGTATAAGAGGTGAACAATGTAATTGTATTTGTAATCATTATTGAACTACCTCATCAGATGGATGAGTATTGTATATTCTTTTAAATGCAATGTATGGAGAAACATGTTTGTACTTTATTATGATTATCTTGAATGGAAAATTTATTATTATGCAATGTTTATTTTATGTTATGATTTAATATGTGCAATGCGAAATACTTAAGTCGCTTATGGAAAACTCAAAGTAGTGTAACGTCGCTTAACCTAAGAATGTATGCAATTAATTAACTTAGTATTAATACTTTTAAAAAAAAAATTATTACACCTTTATAACACAATTGCAACGTTCTTAGGTTATTAAGAATGAGGGCATTACAAATTTGAAATTATCGAGGCAGTTACAAACTGGGTGCCACGGGTAATCGAGAGCCGATGGAGTTACGACCCTGAATGCATTAGTGTAGCTGATAACCAGTTTGAATAGTATCTAAGACTCGTAATTGTTATGTGTAGGAACATGCCTAGGCGAGGAGGAAGAGGTCATGGTAGAGGTAGAGGTGGAGGCCGTGGGCCAATCCCTTAGGTTACTCCCCCTCCTAGCCCTCACCATAGTGACCAAGCATAACAGATGGGTCAGAGAAATGAGGAACAGAATCCCGTACAGTCAGCAGTAGAGGGTTCTCAGATACGTCCACTTTTAGAGGAGGTCCTAGCTCATCTTGGACCTAGACAGGTAGATGAGCAGGAGGTTGTGAGAGAGAGGGATAGATCCCCTAGGAGAGTAGATGACTGAGGATGCTATCGTGCTTTGGTCATATGGGGATTTCTTGAGGCACGTCCTCCTACCTTTGATGGTTGGGAGGAGGATTGAGGCCAAGACACAGCTCTTTGGTTGGGTAGGTGCTTTGCTATGCACCCTTACGGTAGCAATACCCGTGCTAGATGCGCTATTATGCACTTGAGAGGATTTGCCTCTACATGGTGGCACCTAGAGGAGCAGAAGCTCCATATAGATATTGGTTCTGTGTCTTGGGAGATGTTTCTGAGGGAGTTGAGGAGCCACGGTTCTGTCGAGGAACCTTGGAGGCGGTAGAGTGGCCGAGTTCCATGATCTCACGTCGATTGGCTCTACGTAGAGCAACAGCTATGAGCGTAGGTTCCTGCCGAACTCAAAGCGGTATGCTGGTATTGCGTCATTGACTGTACTTGTTGTATTTATCGAGGGGCTTAGCAAATGCGGTATCGGTGGGAGTGTCCAGATCTTTGAGCCAAATACTATGGATTGCTGATGGAAATTTCGCATAGTTGGGAGAGACTTAGTATGGCTTTAGGCGGGCACACGAGGAGTGCAGATTGGGAGTGCTCACGCAGCGGGGTTTTAGTCCGGTGGAGCTGAGGCAGAGCCCGGTGGTTCTTCCAAGAACCAGCAGAGACACCCTGCAAAGAGGTGGGAAGCAACAACAAAGAACACCTCAAAGAACAATAACCCTCAACCACAACAACTGAATAGTCCTCAAGCGGGAAAGGGTACTTGGCGGTAGGCAACAAGCGCAATAGGCGGGATCGACTGCTTGTGATGCTTTCGATCTGCAGAGTGTTAGGGGTAGTTATCGGCTGATCCAATGCACCGGATTGGCCGGTGAGGATTTGGTAGAGAGCGACGCAGGGTTGTTATTTATTCGTAATAGGCGGCATGGGCACATAGCTAGGCAGTGTCCGTTGAGAGGTTCTCACGGGTATGGGCCTTGACCCTCACAGTTTCATAGCCCTCACGATTGGGAGATGCGGATTGGCACATCTCTATTATATCACGTGATTAATGGCCATGAAGCTGATCACCGAACGGTATTGAAACCGGAAGTTAAATGGTGTTAGTGTTTCTATACTTTTTGATTCCGGAGCCACTGACTCCTTTATTTCACCGACCATTGTTGACCGTTGTGGTCTTGTGGCGGTAAAGCAAGGTGGTAAATGGCAAGTTGAATTCGCCTCAGGTATGAAAGTAGCAGTAGAAAACTTAGTTCATAACTGTGAACTTAAAATTGGTATGTTAACAACCTTAGCAGATTTATATGTTACACCCTTAGGATCGTACGATATAGTACTAGGTATGGATTGGTTAGCATCTTACCATGCTGTAATTGACTGTCGACTTAAGATAGTTAGTTGCATTAATGATTTAGGTGCGAAAGTAGAAATTGTAGGTATTCATAGACCTATCTCTTTGCGGATGATATCTGCTATGCAATTAAAGAGATGTCTTCGTCAGGGATGTCAACTGTTTGCAACAACAGTTACTGATTTAGATGAGGGTGAGAGTCGAGAGGTATCTCTTGATGATCATCCTATTCTTAGGGAATTCGCAGATGTGTTTCCCGATGACATTCCTGGAATGCCACCGAAAAGGGATATTGACTTTAGAGTTGACCTAATTCCTGGAGCTGAGCCTATATCTAGAGCTCCTTATAGAATGACGACTCAGGAGTTGGAGGAACTTCGTATTCAGTTACAGGAACTTTTAGAAAAGGGTTTTATTCATCCAAGTGTTTCCCCTTGGGGAGCACCTGTCATCTTCGTAAAGAAGAAGGACGGATCTCTTAGGCTGTGCATTGACTATCGTCAATTGAACAAGGTTACGATTAAGAACCGTTATCCTTTGCCTAGAATCGATGATCTTTTTGATCAAGTTAAGGGAGCTAATGTGTTCTCCAAAATCGATTTGAAATCCGGTTATCATCAATTGCGTATAGCTGAAGCAGACATTCATAAAACTGCTTTTCGAACTCGTTATGGGCACTACGAATTCACAGTGGTACCATTTGCAATTTAACGCCACCGTATTCATGAGTTTGATGAATGGTGTATTTCATACATACCTTGATCGCTTTGTCCTGGTATTTCTCGATGACATTTTAGTCTATTCGAGGAACATGAAGGAACATGAAGAACACTTGAGACAGGTATTGCAATGTTTAAGAGAAAATCAATTGTATGCAAACCTGAAGAAGTGTGACTTCTTTCAACCTGAAATTAAATACCTTGGACATGTGATATTTGAAAAGGTATTGCTGTGGATCCTTCAAAGATCCAAGCTATTGTAGACTGGCCCGCACCTACTAATGTAGGTGAAGTTCGTAGTTTTATGGGACTAGCTGGCTATTATAGACGTTTTGTAGAGGGATTGTCTAGGATAGGTCATCCTATTACTTCTCTTCAGAGGAAAGGGAAGAAGTTTGTTTGGACAGAACAATGTCAGTTGGCTTTTCAGACTCTTAAAGAAAAGCTAACTAATGTGCCTATACTTATTGTTCCTGATCCTACTAAGGATTTCGTAGTGTGTGCGGATGCATCTTTAGAGGGATTGGGAGCAGTTTTGATGCAAGATGGGCGTGTGGTTGCCTATGAGTCTCACAAACTCAAGGACCACGAATTAAACTATCCTACTCATGACCTAGAACTAGCGGCAGTAGTGCATGCATTAGTTCGATGGAGGCATTTCTTATTAGGTCATCGCTTTGAACTTCATACTGATCACCGTAGTTTGCAATATATCTTTATGCAACCTAATTTGAATGCAAGGCAAAGACGGTGGATGGAGTTCTTGTGTGAGTACGATTTTGAAGTAAAATATGTTCAAGGCAAAGAGAATGTAGTGGCTGGCGCTCTTAGCCGACGACGACATGAGATCTCTGCTACTACTCTTGAAGTAGATTTGAGAGGTCAGATAGTAGCTGCACTTCCTAATGATAGATTATATCAGGAAGTGAAGTCGGAAATTGAATCGGGTAGACCTTTAGAAGGTCGATTTGCAGGTTATGTTTTAGAATCGGATGGTATATTACGACATTTAGGTCGCATCTATGTACCTCATGTAGAGAGTCTTCGTACATTAATCATGACTGAAGCTCATAGAGTTCCGTATTCAGCTCATCCAGGTGTCAAGAAAATGCATGCCGATCTTCGGCAATTGTATTTCTGGCCTGGCATGAAACGTGATATTGCTGATTATGTATCGAGATGTCTTGAATGCCAGCGAGTTAAAGCTGAGCATCATCATCCTGCTAGATTATTGTAGCCACATCTCATTCCCGAATGGAAATGGGATATTATATCCATTGATTTTATTGTTAGGTTACCTACGTCATCACGTCGACATGATGCCATTATGGTAACTGTTGACCGTTTGACTAAAGTAGCTCACTTTTCACCCGTACGTTCATCTTATAATGCTTCATCTGTAGCTAGGATATTCATGGAGGATATCGTTAGATTGCATGGGATTCCTCGTAGGATCATATCGGATAGAGATCCTGTATTTACTATAGCCTTATGGACTTCATTACAACGTGCTTTAGGTACACAGTTGAACTTTAGTTCAGCTTATCATCCTCAAACCGATGGACAAACTGAAAGAGTTAATCAAATATTAGAGGATATGCTTAGGATGTACGTAATGGACCAACAATCACGTTGGGAGGATTACTTGTATTTAGTAGAATTCGCTTACAACAACGGATATCAGAGTTCTATAGGTATGCCACCATTTCTGTGTGCATTACACGATCGCCCCACGAACCCACCGAGCTGACTGACTGAGACGTAGTAATACTTGGGCCTGAGATGCTTCGTGATATGGAGCAACAAGTTAACCGTATTAGAGAGCATTTGATAGCAGCTCAAGATAGGCAAAAGAAGTATGTCGATGCACATAGGATCGATCAACAGTTTGCTGTTGGTGATAGAGTGTTTCTTCGAGTGCGACCGCGAAAGAGTCCAATCCGCTATGGAAAAGGCTCTAAGCTCGCGCCTCGTTTCGTAGGACCATTCGAGATTTTGGAGAGAATTGGTCCCGTGGCACATCGACTCGCCTTACCACCCGAGATTAGCGCGGCAGAGTGACTACCGCCTTTGGAGCCTGTGGGCCATTCTCAAGACCGACGCCCGGCCCCGTGGGCCTAGACGTTGATCAGGTGAGGGTCCAATGGGATCCTAGCTATGAGGCTTCAGCTACCTGGGAGGATGTGACACGCATGAGGGAACTTTATCCCTATCTGTTCCCAGGCTTTCAGGAGCAAGCCTGATCCTAGGGGGGAGGATGTAGTACCCCTCCGTTTATGCTTATGCTTTCTGTTGATACTTTTTCATACTGTTAGACCTATGATGTTTTGTTTAGATATTGTGATCACTGGTTTTGAGCGATGGTGGATTATTCTGTGACATGATGATACTTTGTTTGATGATTATTGTTTTCAGACATGATATGATTTAGCGTAAATGTTTATTTTCAGTTGATCATTGATATGTATATGTTTATGATGGACTAACAACATTTATTTCGTCAGTTTGCTTTGAGTGTATTGGTGTGGAGAACATAATCGCATCATTCGCTTGCGAGTGCCCTACGATATCTGTGATTTTCTCCGCACAGTGTGCCTGTTTAATGTTTTATATATATAAATACATGTATGCACGTTATTTGCTTGGTTGCAGGATTTGCAGGTACATGACACCGACTCCACCTGTGTAATCAGGTATGAGCGTGTCAAGACTCAATAGAAATGTTGAACGGGAGATAGTAGTTAGGTTTATCCTAGTCTAGTCTTTAACCTTGGTCTTAGTACATTGTCAGTTTTCAATTTTGAGTCATAGGTTGTATTGTATTTTCTGTTGGTTAAATCGTTTTGGAAAAGGTAAATATTGGTTAATTTTTAATGTTGGAATATTGTGCTTTAATTATTGTTATTTAATTAATATTTAAATATGATTGAAATTTACTTACTTGATAATTTAATACATTAGTTAGCTTATTTGGTTAAATAGTTGGTCTTAAAAAGATTAAACTATTTTAATTAAATTAATTAATTAATTAAGTTAAATTATTAAGTATGTAAATTATATTGTATTTAAAAGAATTAGAAAATTAAAAATAATAATAATAAACATTTGCATGCAATTGGAAAATTGATTTTCAAATTTTAAATTTAAATAAAATAATAATTTGCATGCAAAATTAAAAAGGGCAAAAACTGTCGAGAAGTTGTTGAGAAGATATTTGCAACTTCTCGACAAGTGTGGAAGTTGCATTAATTTGGTTGTTGAAAATTTTGTTACGGAGAGGTTATTGTGGATCTCGGGAAAATTGACAGAGGTTATTGAATTCCTCACAGGGAAATTTTCGGAAGATTGGCAAAAATTCCCTTACTGTGAAAAGTATAATTTTTCTTAAAAGTTGTTATCTTTCTGTTTTATTTTGGTTGATTTTGGAATTGGAAGATCCTCCAAAGGGTTCTTGGTGGTTGGAAAAGCTCTTTCTTGAAATTGGGGATTTCTATAAAGAAGATTTTGGAATTTCGTGCTACAGGCAAGAGCAATTTTTCTACAGGAAGCTTATATACTACAGGTATTTTTCTTGTAATGTTTGTATTTTTCTTTAAAAAAAAAAAAAAGATATGCTTTGTAATTTTCCTGTGTTCATTTTGAAAATTTGGTAAATTTTTATTCAATCAGTGGAATGGATCTGTTAAAAAAAAAAATTAGTTATGATAGTAAAGAAATTTTTTGTTATTTTATTTCAAAACTCTATGAAATTGTGAAAGCAAAGAATAATTTTGGATATGAAACATAGGTCTGTGTGTGATGTCATTTGGAATTTCCTGTTGAACAATACTGCCCAGTTTCATTGTTAAACTGTTAATATGAATTATATATATATATTTATATATATATGTATTGCTGTGTAATTTATATGTAAAAGTTCATACAAAATTCGCCGTACGGAAATAACTATTTCCAGACGAAATTCGTCATTTTATTTATAAAGAAATTCTGGAAAATTTCGTTTTAGTTTATCCGCCGTACGGGCAAATACTAGAAATGTGTTATTTAAAATTTCATGGCGGATTAAAAATCCACAGGTTAGGGTTCGGATTTGTTGAACCAAATTAAAATATATATTATGAAATCGCGTTTTTAACATTCGTCGTTCGGGCGAATTCGAAAATTTATAATTTTTTTTTTAAATCACAGTTGGGGAGGGACGAAACCCTCCCCACTGTGCTTTTGGTGGGGCGCAGTCCCCACGGCTGCGCACAATAGCCACCATGGTTGCTGGGCGCAGCCTTGGGGCGGCTGCGGCCGGCTGCGGGCTCTGCCCTAAAGAATTTCGTATTTATTAAATTTTGATTAAATTTTAAATTGTTTTAAATTATAAATATAATATATGTTTATATATTACATATATAATATACATTATTAAATATATATATGTTATATATGTAATATGTAAATATTATTATTTATATATATAGTTTCAAAAGAATAATAATATTGATATTAATATGGAAGAAATGTAGATAAATTTTAAAATGTTATTTAATATCATTATATATATGAAGGTAAATGTGTTTAATTTATTTATTAAACGCATGAAATAATGATAAATAGCATGTGAATATTAAGAATAGTTAATTTATAATGAAATGTAATTTGTAGAGTAAATATATTTTCATTATTGATTATGATTGTGAAATTGGGATTATCGTAGATTTAATTTTCATTTTAAAAGAAAGATAAATATTGTATTAGATGATTAACTTCGAACTTCTAGTTTTTGTATTGCATGGATATAGTAAATCCAAATTGTAGATGTGAATTTGTTTCAAATTGCATTAAATTTTATTGGTTAAATTTGGGAATTGGCGTAGTTAAACAAGTCTTCCAGATCAATTGTTAAATGGGGATTGTGCTTGTTAAGTTTAAATTTCTTGTGTAGTCTAGGGATGTGTACATGGCTTTGCTTGGTGTTCAACACCTGTGTTATGATCATTGATTATTGTTCGTTTTAATCATGTTTGGTCTTATAGAGATTTTGGTTATATGTACACTTTGTAAACCCTAGAAAGAAAAACTTAGATTCCCATGTTATGATTAGGGGAGTGGCTATTTGTAAGGGCCGACACACAAAGTGGTGTCAGGGTAACTTACAAATAGTTAGTAACTCAGTGAAAATTAAAGAACACAGTAGATAGATTTAAAATATTTAATAAGATGTATATGCCTCACTTATCGACTCTTGAGCTTCTTCAGTCATGAGTATGAGTTGAGAAGGCCTGGAATGGAAAATCGATGTCTTGTTCCTTCAAGAGGCATTCGATTCCACAAAAGTATGCAATAGGGGCCGGGTTTCGTAAGAGGTTACCAGGGTAACCCAAGGATTGGGGGCCGGAACCTAGGAAGAAACACCAGGGTAACCTTTGCATCGTTGTGATGACACTCCACCTAGAATAACAGTCAACCTTGAGTTTGTGTTTCAATCAATTGTCAAAATCTGGAAGCAATGTAACCATTAGATTTTGTGTACTAGTGTCTAGGGTTAGTAGATTAGGTCTAGGTAACCTTATTACTATCTCCTAGCACGGGGGGTGGACCTACGGGTACCACATGGTTGGGTGGAACGTGCACCTTACTCCGTTGGGTCCCCAGTAAGATCATGGCATCGAGAGCTTCATGGATGGAGAGCTTGTGATCAGATACTTATGTTTATTTCAACATTGTATATTGTAAACTTGTATTTGAAAACATCCCTCAAATGTATAAGAGGTGAACAATGTAATTGTATTTGTAATCATTATTGAACTACCTCATCAGATGGATGAGTATTGTATATTCTTCTAAATGCAATGTATGGAGAAACATGTTTGTACTTTATTATGATTATCTTGAATGGAAAATTTATTATTATGCAATGTTTATTTTATGTTATGATTTAATATGTGCAATGCGAAATACTTAAGTCGCTTATGGAAAACTCAAAGTAGTGTAACGTCGCTTAACCTAAGAATGTATGCAATTAATTAACTTAGTATTAATACTTTTAAAAAAAAAATTATTACACCTTTTTAACACAATTGCAACGTTCTTAGGTTATTAAGACGGGGCATTACACTTGGCGCAATTACATTAATTGTATCAACAATATCTCTCTTTTGTGAAGTTTCAAATTTTTACATTGTTCATTGGACTTGAGTTTTATTTTAAGTAAGTGATCAATCTTTAATTTATCTATAATAGGCCTCTAAATGCTATTTTTAGCACTATTTTATTTTATATGTGGCAACATGAGTAGAAAATAATACATAAGCCACATCTATAAAGGAAAACACCACATACATATAAAAATTCTAAGGATAAAACCATGGGTGGGGCCTAGTTATAGCCATCTAAAATCTCACATATCTATCATAGTCTCATATTACTTATGTTAGAGTTTATTTCATTGCATACACTTAGTTTGAGTGATACATTACTTGCAACAATGTTGTAGGATGGCTATTAGGTTAACGAGATATTATTAAGTGCCAAAGTATGGGCTAATATCTTGACACTTGGTATTTGGTCTTCTTGTAGAGATTGTTTGGAAGGGTATGGTTAACTGTAATGCCATCATTATTATGGTATAATGGAAGTGGTTTCATTAGTAAAATTCATGGAAATTGATTGAAATTTAAAGTGACAACTAGTAGATAAGTGATTTAGGCAGCATTTGGAAGTGTGAGGTCCCTTGTCATAACAATTATGGAGTTCCCTTTTCCCATGTGAGTAGTAATCCCCTTCCATAGGTATAATTTGTTACATTGTGGAAATGATGGGAAACTAAATATCTATTCCCTTGGATGATAGTGTTGGAGAAATCAAGATCTACTTATGAACTCAAAACAATCCACAAATGAGAATATGCAAAATAAGAAAATTTCACAAGCATGTGATCTATTGAAATGTATAAATGAGCCTTGCTTATAAAGGCAAGGATGAAGAGGTGATAAGGTAGGATTAAAACTATAACTACCCCTCCAAGTATGAAACAAGTGTAGGAATCTATGGGCAAGTGTTGAGACACTTGGTGAGTTTACATGAGTTGAGACAAAAGTTAGATAACCTCTAAAATTGAGCTTAAGTGTAGTGTGCATAGGACTCTACAAAGTAGGCTAACTAGTTTGATAATACCTATATTCACACTAACACCCCCCTTAAGTGATACTTAGGAAGTAAGCTAAGAATTGAAAAGATGATTCCAAGTAACAAGGCCTAATAAGGTACGCATGCACAATAATGATCTCTCATAAATGGAGTAAAAGGAGAAAACCAAATGGGAACAAAAATCCTCAGAGAAAGAGAAGGATAAGGCCTCTTGAAAATATGTCTCATGAAGATAGGAACA
>VDFB02359628.1:0-24552 GCA_007258455.2 Sequoia sempervirens
GTTGTTGCATTGTCCCTTTTCCATTCTAGGGTTTACACACTAGGTTTGTAAACTTGCATGAGCTTTACAACTTGGTGTCCTATTCACAATACTATTATAAGATGTAGTTCAAGGATCATTTCATTTGGTGATCTCTCTCTTGTCATGGATCTCCGGTGCTCTAACTCTCTTTCTGGTAGTGTTGAGAAACAACCTTCCATGGCTCATAGTTTGGATACCTCATTTCTCATTAATTAACCTTCTATAATCAATGTGCATGATATCATTGAAAATCTAAATGAACAACTAGAAAACTTACAAGCCCATATCCTTAGTGAATTCTTTGAAATTAGCTTGGTTCCTATCATACAAAATCTGAGGAAAGTGATTAAAACTCAAAATCAAACACAAATCATCTATAACCTTAGTTACTTCCTTCAGGAGTACTTGAACAAACAAGACAATAGCAACATACATGCCACAATGAATCCTCCTATTGAAACTAAGAACAATGTGCACATGGACAATGATCATATACAATTACCTCCCTTGAATGATGTGATATCATTTATCGAAGCTAAACCTCATAAGGGCTTGACTAAACAACCTCTTGACATTTCTTTCTCACAAAATGACATACCTAAACATGCACCTAATTGTCCTCTTTACATAACTGGCTGAAACAACAATAAGCCCAATAATGGGATATTAATTGATCCCATCAATGGAGAGAGTGTGATCATAGAAGGATTTTTATATGTGCATGAGCTATATCAAGATACATATGACAATCTAAAACAATGGATTAATACACCTAACGAATATGCTTTCCCTATGATAGGCTCAATAGATCTCCCTTTAAAAGTTGTACTGAAAACATTAACAGTCTCATTCTCCATCATTCCACAATTAGACCAATTTTATGTGAAGTTAGGGTATCCATGGCTTAGCTCCATGAATGTTGTCCCTTTTATTGTGCATAAATTTATAAAGTTTCCATTTGAAAATAACATCTTCACTTTGCATCATAGAAAATTTCATTTAGCCTCAGCAAAAGGGAATTTCTCACTAGATTAATTTTGGCCCAAGCATATGGAACCTATCAAGCCTTATGAAGATTTATTTTTCTTATCATATAAAAAAATCAAGGCAAATAAAATAGAAAAAATATCCCTTCAAAATATTCCTCAGCTTATGACTGAACCAAGCATCCTTGATGAGACAATGATTGAACCAAAAATAATCTCAAAAAAACAAGAACAACCTATAAAAAAACAAGAACAACCTATAGAGAAACCTCCCACAATTTCCCACAAGAGACCATGAGATAACACAAACAATCCCGTTGCCCCTCCTAGAGTCAAACAGGTTTAAAAAGTTAAGGAGAAAGTGGTTGAGCAACCTATTGTTGTTCCCTCTAGTCCTCCCAAGGAAGAGAAGGAACCTTTGATTGAAAAACTCACTCTTACACAAAAAAAATTGACAATAAACTTAAAAGAAATCAAAGTTGTAGGAACCGTAGATGTAGAAATTATTATCGCTCATAGATTGCAAACTCAAGAAAACAACAATAGCATAGAAAATCAAAATCTAAACCTACCTAAAGCAATGCATGATGACTCTCAACCCTCACTGCAACATCAACAATAACATTGTATGGACATTGTTATTCGACCTCCTACTATGATTAACTTAGATGATGACATTGACATTGCAAAGATTGATGACCAAGTGCATGATGAGTTGAATTCATCATTTTCTTCTTTTATGAGCTTAGATGACAAATATCCTAATAAGAGTCTTGAACTTGGTATGTTTCTTAGTTTGGCACTTGACATTGTCCCTTTGGCTAGTTGCCCACCTTTCGTTTATACCAAATGAGATTGGGAGACAGATGAATTATTGTAGGTCAACCGACCTATGCCTTACGAGTCTTTTTCCTTTTCAATTGCATGTGTGTAATGTGATCCCCTATGACATTTTGTTTGATGTTCCTCTCTTTTGTGTATTCTTCTATATGTACCTTCATTCTTCTCTATGTCATAATCATTTTTTCCATTTGTTTTGTCTTTTCCTTTTGGGGATGATGCTAGGCATCGAAAAATTCATGTTTCTTCCATGTTGACCCAAAATATTTTCTTTATCTTTTTCATTTGTATTATGTTTTACATTTGGGGATGATGTAAGGCATTGAAACATTTATGTTTCTTCCATTTTGACCCAAATGCTTTTCTTTTGTCCTTTTTATTTTTCTTGTGTTTTCCTTTTGGGAATGATGCAAGGCATTGAAACATTCATGTTTCTTCCATGTTGACCTGAAAGGATTTTTCTTTATTTTTTGATCTCTTTGTGTCACTCTTCCAGTTCTATGAGTATTTGGGGAATGATGATGGTTTCATGCTCTATGATAACATTGTAGCACAAACATACTAACCTCAAATCCATAGATCCCTTATGTACTTGAGGGGGAAACCCTTCCCTCTAATTTCAGTACATAACTTTCTTCAGAAGCATATGACTTGGCATAGGGTTTTCCGAGGAAGGAACTCATTTCTTAGGTTAAATCTTTGGCTACTTTAAAGAAATTTTTCACAATAATGGTGTAGGAAACACTTTAAAGTGGGGGTATATAGAGATGACATCTTTTGGAAAATTTCATGTCATGATTTTTCTTTTTTCTTGTGATGTGTCCTCTTCTTGGTGGTGTCATTGGGTTTGATGTTTGTCTAAGAGTGTACAATACACTGTCATGGCTTCATGCAAACGAGGAGTCCCATGGGCTATCTAACACCTTAATTTTGTTGGTATGTGGTGATTGATCATGCTATACAGTATAGCCCGTGGTATATGTACACCCGATGAGCCCAAAATGTGCTCATAATTTGGATACTATGATGAACTTTTAATGCCTTTACTTTTATTATTTGTGGTTGTTTAAAACTCTTTTGAAACCTTTTATGGGGATATCCTGTAGCAAAACACTTTTATGTTCCTGTAGCTTATTGTGTTGACCTGACTGCATTTATTACCCTGTTGACTCCCTAAATGACTGGTATATTGCATACAGTTTTTGAATGATGAAATAGATTTAAATGTGTGATTAATGAACAAATATTGTGTATATGCCATACGCCTTTTCTTTCACATCTGTTACCTTTTGTATCACAGGTTGTTGAAGAATGATCGAGTCAAGTGTAGCCGATCTCGACCTTGCAGTAAAGTCCATTTCCTGCACGACTTCAAGGAAGCTCCAGCGAAGACTCTTGACCGAAACCGTTGGGAAAGATTTTTAATGACAGTCAGTCTGGAAAGAGTGGAGCGCTAGATTCTCTCCGGATCGGGTTGAACACATAAATTCATTTATGAAGTTTGTTCCTTGATTCTAGGATACACTTTACTTCCACGTCTTTCTTTGATAGGGTTAGTTAGTTGCTCTCCTAATTTTAAATAAAGTTCTCCTCCTACGCGAGTGAGAGGAGAGATGATAGTTAGAGTAAGATAGAAGCATAGTGATAGCATATATCATGTAAGATTCAGTATAATAATGAAAAAAAAAATCTGTTTAACAAGAGACAGAATTTGTTGTTAGTTTCTATGTCAACAAAGCAATGTATACCATTTTGTTTTCATGAATAAAGTTTGATGAAGTTCTGAGTTCAACACCTGCGTAATCAGTAGATGCTTGCTAAGGGGGCCCACTTAGTAAGTATCTGTAGCTAGTTAGTTAGTTGTTCTTTTCCGTTGATCTTCAGTTAGCTTTCATCTATGAATTTTTCATACAAACTCAGTCTTATATTTCTCCTGCAACATAGGGAATCCATCCCTGTGCTTGTTCTTGCAGCATAAGGCCAGTTCTTAGTTTGTGTTTCAGTCATAGCTGTTATGGTTTCTGTTTTAATCAAATCATAGTTGAGATAAAAGAACTTTGCATTACCTTTCCTGTAGCGTGGATAGAATTCCCTTCTAAGTATTTATTTCTGCTAAGTTTTGACTGAAACTAGTTCTTAGTGCATATATTTTGCCGCACCATTTAAAGTATACGTCCCCTGGTTTGACAAGTAAATGAATGTCCATAGAAAGATATTAGTCACCTATTGGAATGTCCAATTCCCAGGAAAGGTTTTACTGTGATTATCATATCCTTTTATAAGCGTGACCATTTTTGGCGCCATTGCCAGGAATGGCATTAAGCTAAGGATTTGTTAGAAGTCATTTTCAGTATTAGTTTAGTTTGTTAGTAAAAAAAATTTCAAAATCTTTCAAACCACAATTCATCGTATTGCATGCATAGAAGAAGAAGAGATGCACTGGGAAGGTTCCTCCCTGAAAACTTATTTGTTGAACTACCATTTGACCCAGCTGACAACGAACCTGAGGAAAATCCATTCGCTCTATTATTCCAGCAAGCAAACATGGCAAATAATCCACCTAACAATCCACCTCCTACTTTTGAGTTTCCCATTGTTCCCCAACGAGATACTGACAATCTTAAGAATATACCTTCTTCACTACTTCCAAAATTCTATGGCCTAGTCGCAGAGGACCCTGAAACTTTTCTGTTTGAGTTTGATGTCCTCTGTCGCAATTATGACTACAATATAGATGCCCATAAGCTGAAGTTATTTCCTTCCACCTTGAAGGAGGGAGCTCTCAGATGGTTCATGAGTCTGGGAAGAGGTGTTGTTGATAGTTGGGAAGCCATGTAGATGAAATTCCTTGAGAAGTATAAGGAATATTGTAAGAGTGCCAGCAAAGGAGATGACATATTCCGAATTCAGCAGAAGGAGGATGAAACTCTAGAAGATTATATTTCAAAGTTCTTGTTTTCACTAAAGAGGAACTCAAACCATACTCTCAAAAACTACTCTTTCTAAGGGGAATCAGTGATGCCTGTATAGATGCCCTGGACCTGATGGGAGGAGGTGATATATCCCAACTATCTTGGGATGATATAAATAAAATATGTCTTAACTACTCTCGAGCAATAGTTAGGAAAGGTCGAGGTCATCATGCTACAGTGGGGAAGTCTTCTTCTAGTGGAGTTTCTTGGATGGAGATAACAAACTTGTTGTCTGACTTCAAGTAGGACATCAATAATAATATGGCTACACAACTGGATACTATGCAAGCTCGGAAGAAACATGACAAAGCTGAGGCAATTTTGGCCGAGTTCTGTCCATATTGCAGATAGAAGAAGCGTGACTGTAGATGCAAGATGGTGGCTAATTTGAAAGCTAGGCAACTACCTATGGACTTCAAGCCAGTAGAAGGTGATGATGATCAAGTATTTTTTGTTGCACAAAGGAGACCATGGGCCCAAAGACAAGGTATGCCTCAAGATCCTTTAACTTTTGGTAATCCTTATTCTGGCTACAATAACCAATGGCAACATGCATATGGATCACCACCACCCTGGAATCCACCTCAACCAAGTTGGCCTAATTACTAGACCCCTCAATGAAAATTTCCTCAAGGAGGTTGGTAGCAGCTACAAGGACAATGGACCCCACCTTCAGATAATTGGTAGCAAAACCCTCAATGGAGAGGTCCTCAGCAATGGCAAAACCAGTCCTCTAGATTCCTGTAGCTTCCACAGATGCAACAACAGGCCCTTATTCCACCTTCTGTAGCAACTACCACAAATACTAGACCTCCAAAACAAATGCCTATGCCTGCCCAACCATTGCCAAATCCCAATAATAGGTAATAGCAGCAGCCACAGCAGCCTACGTATCTTGCCGAAGCCAACCAATATCAAGCTTATGCCTTAGACGTTAATGACATCCATTTGAAGTCTATAACCACTTTACCTGCTCCAAAACTACCTCTAATTACTGAAATACCAAATTCTTCCCTTGAAGAATCTACTACACCTGCTGATCCTCCTGAGCATATGCCTATACCTGATATGGTTTCTAAGGAGCCTATTTTGCAAAGTCAAGACAAACCACCTTTTCCTCAGAGGTTGCAAAGTACTACATTTACATCTATGGAAGAACCCACTTTTGACATTCTAGATCAACTCAAAAATGTATAAATTCAAATTCCCTTATTTTAGGCTATTAAAGATGTACCTAGTTTTGGAAAAGCTATTAAAGAAGCCTGTTTGAAGAAGCCTAGACGAAAGAAAAAGGATCCCCAAATAATTCATGTCTTAAGAAAATTGGCTAATATAATGTTGGAAAATGTAGTCATCCCAAAGTATATTGACCCTGGAAGTCCTGTAGTGCAAATACATATAAATGGCCAAATTGTAAAAAATATTTTGATTGACTTAGGTGCTGCCATTAATGTCATGACAAAGCATACTATGGACTCCTTGAACATTTCAAACATTAGGTCTACACCCACAGTTCTGCAGCTTGCAGATAGTTCCACAGTTAAACTTGATGGGATGGTGGAAGATGTAATTGTCACTCTTGAATCTTGGGAGTATCTAGCTGATTTCACAATATTATCAGTTAAGGAAACTTTAGGAGGGTATCCAGTTATCCTTGGTAGACCATGGTTAGCAATTGCTGATGCTTTTATAGGATGCCGCTCTAGAGATATGACCATTTATGATGGACAGTCCACAAAAAAAATAGCTCTGTATCCGCCTGCTAGACCTCAACCAGATTTGTCCCAACTTGTTTGGCCAGATGAAGGGGAAGAAACTGAAGAAGCCAATTCTTTGACTCAATTAATGATGCTTCAAAATGATCCATTCTCACAACTTCAGAGTGAGGATGCTTTGCTCTTTCAAATTCTACAGTACAACTCTGATATAGGCAGTTCATCTGATCCAAATGGCAGCCATCTACAATGTTTCCTACAGCAACCAAATTCTGAGAGTTCACTGCCTAAACTTCCAGCAATTTTTCATCACTTGCTTCCACAAGAAGTACAAACATCACCTATAGATTCTATGAGTAATCTTACTAAGCAGATAGAATTGTATCCAGGTCACTGTTTGAATATCAATAGCAAGCTGTCACAATCTCAATAGGCTATCTTATTAAAAATGCTATAAGATCAGCATAAAGCTTTTGCATGGGAATATGGAGACATGCAAGGAATAGACCCTCGAGTTTGTATTCGCAGGATATATATCAAAGAAGATTGTTTACTAGTTAGACAACCTCAAAGGAGAGTAAATCCAACACTTAGAGAAATAGTTAAAAGTGAGCTTCAAAAATTGCTTGATGCTGGTTTTATTTATCCAATCTCTGATAGTCAATGGGTTTCCCCATTAGTTATTGTTCCCAAGAAAGGTGGAAAATGGAGAGTGTGTGTAGATTATAGAGAGTTGAACAATGCCACTAAAAAGATCACTTTCCACTACCTTTTGTAGACCAATTACTAGACTCACTGTCTGACAAAAGATATTTTTCCTTTTTGGATGGGTACAGTGGGTACAATCAGATAAAAATTACCCCCGATGATTAAGATAAGACCACTTTTACCTACCCATGGGGAACATTTTCTTATTCGGTCTTGCCTTTTGGTCTATGCAATGCACCAACAACATTTCAAAGAGTAGTAATTAGTATCTTTGCTAATATATCTCATGACTGTATGGAGATTTATATGGATGATTTCACCACCTATGGGATCACATTTGAAGAATCACTGGTGAATTTAGAAAAGGTATTGAAAAGGTGCAGAGAGAAAAATTCGTCTTTAAATAACGAGAAGTGTTTTCTAATGATGGAAGAAGGTATTGTTCTAGGTCATCATATTTCAAAGAATGGAATTCAGGTCGACCCTGCTAAAATTGAAGTTATTCTGCATTTACAAACTCCTGCAAAACAAAAAGATGTCAGAAGTTTCCTTGGCCATGCAGGGTATTATAGAAGATTTATAAAAGATTTCAGTAAAATTGCCAGTCCACTTTATGCCTTATTAACTAAGGATTCTCAATTTGAGTGGATAGAGGCCTGTGAAAAATTCTTCCTACAACTAAAGGACCTGCTTACTCAAGCCCCTGTTCTTCAAAGTCCAAAATGAAATTTTCCTTTTCACATACATGCTGATGCCTCTGATTTTGGTATAGGAGCAGTTTTAAGTCAAAAATAAAATGCAGTTGAGCATGCCATCTACTTTATCAGCAAGAACCTTCAAGGTCCTGAGCTCAACTATACTGTTACAGAAAAGGAATTGCTTGCAGTAGTGTATCCTTTGAATAAATTAAGGCATTATGTTACAAGTTATCAGATATTCATCCATACTGGCCATGCAGCAATCAAGTACCTGATGAACAAACCTGCCATTTCTGGTAGATTGGCAAGATGGCTCCTGTTACAAGAATTTGACATTACAATAATTGACAAACCAGGAAGAGCTAATGTTGTAGCTGACATTTTATCAAGACTTCAATCAGCTGCACCTGATGAACACAAGGTCATTGATGATAGGTTCCCAGATGAACACTTGTTTTCCATTACTGCACATACACCATGGTATGCAGATATTGCCAATTATCTAGCAGTAAATAGAATACCAGATCATTTTTCTCCAAAAGAAAAGAAATTGTTAATAGAGAAAAGTTTCAACTTTTCATGGATTGCAAATTGTCTGTTTTATACTGGACCTGATCAAGTGATGCGAAGATATGTAAGAGAAGATGAGACTTATGATATCTTGCATGCTTGCCATGATGAACCATGTGGGAGACATTTTGCAGCAAAAAGAACATCAATGAAGATTCTTACAATAGGGTACTACTAACCAACATTACACAAAGATGATGTGGCTTATACAAGGAAATGTGACAGATGCCAATGTATGGGAAGACCAACCAAGTCAGATGAAATGCCACTATGTCCACAGGTAATAGTCACCCCTTCTGATAAGTGGGGAATGGATTTTGTGGGACCAATTGATCCACCATCAAATGGAAAGTCATACATTCTAGTTTGCACAGACTATGTAACAAAATGGGTTGAGGTAAAAGCTATGACTCATGCTCGAGATAACAATGTTGTTGAATTTTTGTACGAACAAATTTTCACTAGATTTGGAGTTCCTAGAGAGCTTGTAACTAATCAGGGAGCTCAATTCACATCGAATCTGATCACTGCACTAATGAATGACTATAAGATCAAACATAGGAAGTTCAGCCCCTATCACCCTCAAGCCAATGGTCAAGCAGAGGTAACAAATAGGAAAATTGAGGCGATCCTAACAAAGACTGTGCAGCTCCATAAAAAATATTGGAGCAATCGACTTCTTGAAGCAGTTTGGGCCTACAGAACTACGTGGAAGACAACAACTGGGTTTACACCTTTTGAGCTGCTTTATGGGAAAACAGCAATGTTGCCCATTGAATTTGATCACAAAACTTTGAGGACAGCTCTTGAACTCAATATGAAAATATCTGAAGCATAGAAGGACTGTCTACTATAGCTAAATGCCTTGGACGAAATGAGAAAAGCGGCCTTGCAGCTGTCTCTCCTATAGCAACACCTGTTGCTAACACCAATTCACCATCATCCTCTAGTAGGGCAGAGCCCTCTAAGCAGACAAGAAAAAGGAAGGCTACTAGAACATCTCTTGCAGCTGCACCAGTGCCAAGAAGAGTTTCTACAAGGAAACAATGTAAAACCTCCCCTGCTTCACCTCAACCAGAGGTTATTGTAATCTCAGAAGGGTCTGTAGAGTCTAAATTTGATGTTTCTCAGAATGTGTCCAAAAATGTTGCAAAAAGTTTATTCATTCCTAAAGAGGAACAAGTTGAGACAAAAAAAAATAGGGCATAATGAGCAAGGGTTACCAAATCTTGATGATTTGGCTACCGCTGCTATGCAGTTTTCGGAGGAAGCACAGTCTTCTCCACTGCAGCAACAAGAATTCATCTTGCAGCAAGAGCAGGAACTGACTGAACTATTGAATGTGCCTAGTGAAGCTACATTTCACTGTGCAACTTGTAAAGCCATTGTTGTTTATAAGAAGATGTTTTTGATTGAGTTTCTGGAATATGTCAAAGCTAACTGGGAAACAGTTACATTGCAAACCCTGACTTTATGACACATAGCCCAAACTGACATGCAACAAAGTCTATGGGAGGTAGAAAGGAAGAAACTGAAAAAGGAAATTAAAAGTCAGAAGCAAGAAATTGTTGAGTTGAAAACAAAAATGGATGAAATGTTAAAAGTAACTGGTCAGATTATGGAATGCAGACCACCACCCAGAATTTATGCTCTGTGCCTTAAGGAATAGTTTTTATGGTTCCACCTAATAAGAATTTTCAGAAATCAAGATCTTATACTTCACACTGCTAATAAATTTTATGAGGCATATCAGGCAGCCCCTAATTGGTTAAGAAATTCTCTGTGTGAATTTTATTTACATGGCTTCTTAATTCCATCAGAAACAAAATGGAACCCTCTTCTGTATATTGGTGATATCCATTTGAAATCATTTATGTCATGGGCAGCAAATGAAGCGAATTATGGCAGGCAATGGGAAATATATAAGGAAGCTGAGAGAAATGAGCCTGTTCCATTATGCTCTCAAAGTTCAAACCCCCATGTAATGTTGAAAGATTGGTTTGCTCTGACATATGGCATTAATAATATTCTAGCCAGAGAGAAGATATTTGATATTATGAAATAGGTATATAATGAATTTCAAGAATAGTCATATTCATTTTGGAGACTGGCATACACCAGAAGTGACAAAAGGTGGGAAAGATTAACTGTTGGACTAAGAAGATCCGAACCTCATAGTCCCCTAAATTTCACAGTAGCTCTTAAACGATCAAGCAGATATATATATTTGGGACTTCAAAAGAGATTTGAACTATGGTTGCCATTGACATTCAGACCTCCTGTGCTAATGTGGCCCCTTTATCCTCACCAGGCTACAAATCTTAATGATGATTTAGAGGACCGTAGGTATGAAAAGTGCAGGATTTTAGAGGATTTTATTACAAGTTTGGAAATCTATTTCAGAGTCATGCAACAACCACTGATTTCAGAGAAACTGCCAGAAAAGTTAATGCTGGAGGACCAACATTAGGCTAAGTAGGGGGCAGTGATGAGCCCAAAATGTGCTCATAGTTTGGATACTATGATGAAATTTTAATTCCTTTACTTTTATTATTTGTGGTTGTTTAAAACTCTTTAGAAACCTTTTATGGGGATATCCTGTAGCAAAACACTTTTATGTTCCTACAGCTTATTGTGTTGACCTGACTACATTTATTACCCTATTGACTCCCTAAATGACTCGTATATCGCATACATTTTTTGAATGATGAAATAGATTTAAATGAGTGATTGATGAATGGATATTGTGTATATGCCATATGCCTTTTCTTTCGCATATGTTACCTTTTGTATCGCAGGTTGTTGAAGAATGATCGAGTCAAGCGCAGCCGATCTTGGCCTTGTAGTAAAGTCCATTTCCTGCATGACTTCAAGGAAGCTCCGGCGAAGACTCTTTGATCGAAACCGTTGGGAAAGATTTTTAATGACAGTCAGTCTGGAAAGAGTGGAGCGCTAGATTCTCTCCGCATTGGGTTGAACGCATAAATTTATTTATGAAATTTGTTCCTTGATTCTGGGACACTTTACTTCCACGTCTTTCTTTGATAGGGTTAGTTAGTTTCTCTCTTGATTTTAAATAAAGTTCTCCTCCTGCGGGAGTGAGAGGAGAGATGATAGTTAGAGTAAGATAGAAGCATAGTGATAACAGATATCATGTAAGAGTCAGTATAATAATGAAAAGTAGAATTTGTTGTTAGTTTCTATGTCAACAAAGAAATGTATACCATTCTATTTTCATGAATAAAGTTTGATAAAGTTCTGAGTTCAGCACCTTTGTAATCAGTAGATGCTTGGTAAGGGGGCCCACTTAGTAAGTATCTGTAGCTAGTTAGTTAGCTGTTCTTTTTCGTTGATCTTTAGTTAGCTTTCATATATGAAGTTTTCATACAAACTCAGTCTTATATTGCTCCTACAGCATAGAGAATCCATCCTTATGCCTGTTCCTGTAGCATAAGGCTAGTTCTTAGTTTGTGTTTCAATCGTAGCTGTTATGGTTTCTGTTTTAATCAAATCATAGTTGAGTTAAAAGAACTTTGCATTACCTTTCCTATAACATGGATAGAATTCCCTTCTAAGTATTTATTTCTGCTAAGTTTTGACTGAAACTAGTTCTT
Source organism: Sequoia sempervirens (assembly GCA_007258455.2). Lineage (NCBI taxonomy): Eukaryota > Viridiplantae > Streptophyta > Pinopsida > Cupressales > Cupressaceae > Sequoia > Sequoia sempervirens. The sequence continues at coordinate 12,125 of VDFB02359628.1, forward strand.
AGTGCATATATTTTGCCGCGCCATTTAAAGTATACGTCCCCTGGTTTGACAAGTAAATGAACGTCCATAGAAAGATATTAGTCACCTGTTGGAATGTCCATTTCCCAGGAAATGTTTTACTGTGATTATCATATCCTTTTATAGGCACGACCACACCCTGACACGTATCCTTGCCAAGGTCTAGGGCTGGGTTGGGCCTTGGGTGGGGGTTCGAGGGCAAAAGCCCCCAAGAAAATTTTTCTTCCTACTTTTTCACGTCATCACGAAAAAAGAGAAAAATCAATGAAAAAAGAAAAATCCAATTTTATAGAACCCAAAATCTGGAAGCTTCTAAGCTTGTTAAAAATGGGTTCAAATGGGTATTATAGTATGATGAAAAATGCAATTATTTGCAAGATTGTAATAAGTTTTACACTGGATAATAAAAGTATTGGATGGCTGTGGTTTGGTGGATGTAGCTCGAATTGGGTGAACCACATTAAATTTTGTGTTATGATTTATTCTGCGTGTGTTTTAGTTTCTCTGTTTATTAATTAAATCTGCATTTAATTGTTAGATATCTGCCTTTCTAACCCTAACAAGTGGTATCAGAGTGGGTTGTGTTTCGATTATCATCTATAGGAAGGTCTTACGACTAAGTGAGAGTCTCACGGTTGAGTGGGAGCAATGGTAGATGAGGGTAAGAAGGTTGAGAAGTTTAATGGGAAAAACTACCAGTTATGGAAGATGCAGATGGAGGACTATCTCTATTAGAAGGATTTATGGCAGCCATTGGAAGGGAAAACCAAGAAACCCATAGCAATGTCTGATGAGGACTGGGAGATTTTGGATAGAAAGGCTCTTGGTAGTGTTTGTTTATGCCTGGTACAATTGATGGCATTCAATATTACAAAAGTAAAGACAAGTCAAGAGTCGATGGAAACCCTGGCGAAGTTATATGAAAGCCTTCCGCTTTGAATAAGGTATTTCTTATGAAGTGTTTATTTAATATGAAAATGGTAGAAGGTGGGTCAGTTACTGATCATTTAAATAAGTTTAATACGATCACCAATCAATTAGCTTCTGTAAAAGTAAACTTTGATGAAGAAGTTAGGGCTGTTTTGATTCTGTGTTATTTTCCTGAAAGCTGGAATAGCTTGGTAATGGCTGTTAGCAATTCTATTTCTGGTTCAAACACATTAAAATTTGATGATGTTGTTGGTGTTATTTTGAGTGAAGAAATTCGTAGGAAAAGCTCAGGTGGAACATCCACATCAAGCAGTGTTTTGAATGTAGAAAGTAGGGGCAGAACAAAAGAGAGAGGAAACCATTCTAGAAATCATGGGAAGTCATGAGGAAAATCAAAGGACAAAAGGTCCCAATCTAGAGACAAGAGGGATTGCTGGTACTGTGGTAAGCCGAGTCATTTGAAGAAAGATTGCTGGTCTCGGAAAAATAAAGGAGACAAAAAGGATGGAAGTAAAGAGGAAAATGTGGTAAGTAATAAATCTAATGAGGATGCTTTGATTCTTTCCCTTGATAATGTTGATGATTCTTGGGTGTTAGATTCAAGGGCTTCATTTCATGCTACCCCCCATAGAAGTTATTTTCTTGATTATGTCCAAGGGAATTTTGGGCTAGTTTATTTAGGAGATAATGAACCTTGTCAAATTGTTGGAAAGGGAAGAATCAAGATTAAGTTGCAGAATGAGAATCATTGGCTACTACGTGAGGTAAGGTATGTTCCAAAGTTAAGCAAAAAATTAATTTCAGTAGGGCAACTAGATGATGAAGGTTGTGTTGATACATTTAGTGATAAAAATTGGAGGGTCACAAAGGGTGCCTTAATGGTAGCAAAAGGTGTGAAAGTAGGCACCTTATATCTTTATATAGGTCCTACTATTCCTTCTATTTTAATTGTTACATAAAAAGATAAATGTTTAGGAATAGTTGTTGTAGTTCAGCAAGTAGAAGATCATACAGTTGTTGTGGACTCTGAATAATCACTGTGGCATAATAGACTTGGGCATATAAGTGCAAAAGGTATGAAATTACTTCATTCAAATAATGTTTTACAAGGTCTAAAATGTGTTAATATGGATTTCTGTGAAAGTTGTGTGTATAGAAAACAAAAGAGAGTAAGTTTTCTCAAGATGGGAAGCAAAAGAAAGATGAGAAATTGGAGCTTGTGCATACGGATGTATGGGGACGAGCTCAAGTATCTTCTCTCGATGGCTCTCTATATTATGTTACATTCATTGATGATGCAACTAGGAAGGTATGGATTTATTTCCTTAGGAAAAAATCTAATATATTTGAAACTTTTAAAAAATGGAGAAGCTTGGTTGAGAATAAGACAAGTAAAAAGATAAAATATCTTAGATCTGATAATGGTGGTGAGTATTGCAGCAAAGAGTTTGAAGATTATTGTTCCTCTAATGGTATTTATAGGCAGAAAATGGAGTGGTTGAGCGCATGAATAGAACAATAATGGAGTATGCACGAACTATGAGATTGCATGTTGGGTTGCCTTTAAAAATATGGTTAGAGACTATAAACATTGTTGTTTATTTAATTAATAGAGGTCCCTCTAATCTTTTGGGTTGTGGTATTATAGAGAAAGCATGGAAAGGTAAGAAGGTGAGTTATTCTTTTCTCAAAACCTTCAGTTGTGAAGCATTTGCACATTTAGATTCTAGAAATAGAACCAAGCTTGATAAAAAATCAAATAAATGTGTATTTGTTGGATATGACATTGATGAATTTGGTTATAGGCTTTGGGATTTTGAAAACCAGAAAATTATGAGAAGCAGGGATGTCATATTCAATGAGAAAGTTTTGTACAAAGATTTGTTGCTACAACATGAGAAGAAAGAAAATGATTATGCAGTTTTGGATGATATTCCAAACAATGATGTTTCAGTGGTTCCTCATGCTGGGCAACAACAACAACAACAAATACCACAAACTCCTATTAGATGATCTTCAAGGATAAGTAGACCTCCCAAAAAATTCTCTCCCTCTTTGTACACTATTTTGTTAACTGATGCTAGTGAAACAAAATATTATGATGAAACTATGCAGGTGGATACCAAGGTCCAGTGGGAGCATGGAATGGAAGAAGAAATGAACTCCTTGTTGAAAAACTAGACTTGGGAATTATGCAAATTGCCTGCAGGTAAAAAGGATCTACTAAACAAATGGGTTTATAGGCTAAAAGAGGAGGATGGAGGTAAGAAAAAATTTAAAGCCAGATTAGTTGTAAAGGGACTTGCACATAAAAAGGGTATTGATTTTGATGAGATTTTTTCTCCAGTTGTTAAAATGACTTCTATTCGTATTGTTTTAAGTATTGTGACTGCTAAAGATTTGCATTTAGAACAGCTTGATGTTAAAACAACCTTTCTTCATGGTGATTTGGAGGAGGAAATATATATGGACTAGCGACAAGGATTTGAGGTCAAAGGTAAGGAGAAACTAGTGTGCAGATTGAAGAAAAGTTTATATGGCTTGAAGCAAGCACCTTGACAATGGTACTTGAAATTTGATAATTTTATGGCTGAGGAAGGCTACAGTCGGTGGAATTCTGACCATTGTGTTTATTTTAAGAGATTGGATAATGACAGCTACATTATTTTATGTTTATATGTTGATGACATGCTTGTAGCAGGGTCTAACATGGATCACATAAGTGAGCTAAAGCAACAGTTAGCAAAATATTTTGCTATGAAGGACTTGGGGGTAGCAAAGCAAATCCTTGGTATGAAAATTTGTAGAGATAGGAAAAGTAGACTATTGTTTTTATCTTAGACTAATTATGTTGAAAAGGTGTTGCAGAGATTTCATATGCAGAATGCAAAAGCTGTCAGCACACCTTTGCCTAGTCATGTTAAATTGACTAAGGATATGTGTCCAAAGACACAAGAGGAGGAAGAAAAAATGTCTAAGGTACTATATACTTCAGCTGTAGGTAGTTTAATGTATACCATGGTATGCAAGAGACTAGATATTGCACATGTCGTAGGAGTTGTTAGTAGGTATTTGAGTCATCCCGTAGTTGAGCATTGGAATGTGGTAAAATAGATTCTTAGGTACTTGAGAGGTACATCCAATAAATGTTTATATTTTGAGGGCTCTAACATTGATTTAAAAGGATATGTTGACTTAGATTTGGCAGGGGATATAGATACCAGGCGAAGAACCACATGTTATGTTTTTACAGTTGGTGGGATAGTAGTGAGTTGGATTTCTCAATTGCAAAAGGTGGTTGCTTTATCCACCATAGAGGCAGAGTATGTTGCTACAACAGAGGCGGCAAAGGAGATGATATAGCTGCAACTTTTCATGGATGAGTTGGGAAAACAATAGGCTAGAAATTATTTGTTTACAGACAACCAGAGTGCTATACATCTTGCAAATAATTCTGCCTTGCATTATAAAGTAAAACACATACAGTTGAGTTATCATTTCATTCGGTCGATGTTGGAGGATGGATAGGTCAAGGTGAACAAGATACATACAGATGTCAATCCAGCGGATATGTTTACGAAGGCAGTGAAAAGGGAGAAGCTGGGCTCCTCTTCAACTTTAGTTGGCCTTCAAGATTGAATTTAAGTATAACAGAGCAGTAGGGTCCAAGGTACTTATTTCCAGTGGGAGCTGTAATTGCAGCAGTGTCATCCAGGATCAGTCTCCAAGTGGGAGATTGTGTTGGTGTGGAGCCTGATCAGTCTCCAAGTGGGAGATTGTTGGTATGTGGCGACTGATCATGCTATATAGTATGATGAAAAATGTGATTATTCACAAGATTGTAATAAGTTTTACATTGGATAATAAAAGTATTGGATGGATGTAGTTTGGTGGATGTAGCCCAGATTGGGTGAACCTCATTAAATTTTGTGTGTTTTAGTTTATCTGTTTATTAATTAAATCTGCATTTAATTGTTAGATATCTGCCTTTCTAACCCTAACATATTTTTCCTCTCTTGGAGACATTAGGCATAGTGCTCCCTAAGAGGAAGACCACTACATGAGCAAAGAAAAATCACCTTTAAATTTTTTTTACATGGCATTCAAAAACATTTTTATAAAGAGAATATTCACTTGTGGTGCCTTATGGAAGTTTTTAGGAGGATGAATTTAGTATGGTATGAGAGGCTAATTAAATTCTCTCATTTTCCACTTTGTTGGGATAACTCACCTAGTGGACAGATTGAGGTTCCACTACCCCAGAGTGAGCATGCACATTTTTGGACAAACTCACCCTGTAGACATCCTGAGGTTTCATGGCCCTAGAGTGAGTAGCATGTGTTATGGAAAAATAACCACCACCTCACATTGCATTGAATTGGTTGTGGTTGATCCTTTTTCTTAGTTTATTTTCCTTGGATTTGACAAGGTATAATCATGTATCTTTGTTATTGATGTATACTTAGGTTTCTTCGATGTCTACTTTAGATTGTGTTTGACATGGGGTTATCCTCTCACTGAAGTGGGGGAAAAATATAGTGATGGAAAAGGTAGCCTTTTTCCTTGCTTGCTTGGATAACTGACATTAAATTTAAATTAATGGTGTCTTGGAGTGGTGTTGTAATGTCTTGTAGAAATTCACACTATTTTAGGACCTTTAGTTAGCTAAATCATTCTTTAATTTTCCCTTTGCAAAGGTGTTATGAAATATTGTAACACACTTTCACACTTTTCTAGGACTTATTTGCTTAATTAAATGTTATGGGCCCCTTCCTAAATAAAATATGCATAATGTATCCCTTGTTTAACTGTTGTAGAGTGTGTTAAAGCACTTTCATATTTATCTAGGTGGTATTAATTCATTAAGGTTAAATGGAGTTATTAACCCCCCTTTTAGGTCTTCATTTTGACACCTCTCGAGGATCTCTCCCCTCCATCATAAATTAAATATCAAATTATTTCATTGACATAATTTTTTTCCTACTAAGTTGAGCCAGGATGCATTCACTACCTCCCAAGGATCTCTCCCCACAATCATAAATTAAATATTAAATTATTTCATTGGGAAAAAATTTGTCCTAGTAAGGAAAATGGGTTCTCTCTTAACAAGACCCGCTTTTTTCTGGTGATCTAGAACTGGTTTTTGGTCCTCTTTTGGCTCCCTGAAGCTCAGTCCTAGAAACTTAGCCAAGACCCATTTTCATTTGGTGGCGAATGGGTCTTCCCTTAATGAGACCCTAATTTTTGAATTTTATTCTGATGGAAAATTTAATTATCTTTCTTTCTAGATCTGGTGTAGGCTTTAATTCTTTGAATTTTGGGGTTAATCTCCTAATTTAGTATAAATAAGGGGTTAATTCACCTAGTTTCATGCTAACACTTTCAAGCACTCAAGCACTATAGAAAATTGGAGTTCACAAGAGAATTTCAAGAGCATTCATAAGGAATTTCAAGGAATATTTCAAGAGCTTATTGTAATAATTCAAAGATCATATCATCATTTCAAGGGTTTGATGCATGCATTCATGTTGTTGAGCTAAGAGGTGGATGTAGCATTCAAGATATACTTGTAGCTATTGTTCACATCATTCTCAAGGATCCTAGATCTACATTCTTCATGGCCACTACATGCTAGTGTGTAGATTTGATTTACAAGACAAATTCCAAGGTGACATCATTTACATTATTGTACTTTCATGCTTCATTTCCTTCATTTCATCATTTGGTTTAATTACCTAGAAGGGGTGTGATTGAGGCAAACACCCATTTACTAACAAATCAACAAGTTCACTATCCTGGAGCATGTGATTGTAGATTTATAGGTTGGACAGCAAGATTTGAAGCAAAGTTCTAAAAATTGTCAATGTTACAAAGTTGTCATTTGAGGTGCAAGATCACATAAAGTGCTCCATAGAACTGATTATTGACTTCTAGAACTTGGTAACCAGGATTTTAAGAGTGTAGAACTCAAGGCGTAGGATCTTGAAGTCACTTTTCTAAAACCCTAAAAGGACCTATTTTCCCCTAAAGGTGAATGAGTCCTCCATAGCTAAAAAAAACTTTCTAGATAGGTACGCAACTTTTTGTACTCTAAAAAAATTCCTCATAGTTGTTATAATAGTTGGGGTAATTTTTTATTCTTATTTGCATCTTATTTTACATAATTGAATTGATTTTGGGATTGGAAAAATAAGTGATCTATCACATTTTAAGGGTGGATCCTATTTTCCACCCTAATCAACTGTCAATAAACCTTAAATAATTTCCATTACTAATTTTAGTCACTCTCAAACTACTATACTATTAACCAATCATAGTAGCAATAAGCCATGGGGACACCTCAAACCCAATGCTTCCAACTTGTACTTTGTGTTTCCTCCACAAATTTTTGAATTTACTAGTGATATCATGATTAAATCCTCTCATGGCCATGAGAAAAGGCGTTATTTCTATATCTTCGAATAGCCTCCAAAGATCCACATTCTAGCACAAAGGCACACAAGAATATAGCTTAGACTGCTTCCTCGGACCCCCCATAGTAACATAGTAATAAAGGCAAGGGAAAAACTATTTACCAACAACCACAATAGCAATAGTGAGAAAAAAGTAAATAGTTCTCAAAATAATATAGGCTTCACCAAAAAAATGTGAAAGAATAGAGGCACTGACATGTACTAACAAAATTTTGCTAAAGTCGCTAAACTTTAGGAAAGGCCTATAGAGGCCTTTGACTAAAGTCATTTTAGAGATATGAGCCTAATAAATATTTTATTGGATTTCAACAATCTTGTTACAACACCCATAATCATGTGAATACAACCACTACAATTAATAATAATGGATATTAAAATCTATTTTCAGTGCAAACATTTATTGAAATGATAGATAACCACTAGAGGCATAGGAAATATTCAAGGATTCTTTGAAATTAATTTCATTATTAAAATAAGCCCCAAATCCTTAGTATTAGGAGAAATATGATCCACACTCTTGTTCTAATCAATTTGTTATTTATTGTTTATAACCATACATTTTCTCACTTTAATAATAACTACATAATAAAAGAGAACCTCATAGGAACTTTGTAAAAAGTTAGACACTCAAAAAACCGATAACCTCCAGGATTATCTATTAGAAAATAGTAAATTATTTCAAATTAAAATTTAGTTACCAATCCCAAAAAAAATACCATACAAATAAATTTCTCATAATAAAAAAAATTACACTAGATAATAAAATCATTATCCCTTATGAATTATTTACAAAAGAAATAAAGAGTAATTAATAAATAGTTTTTTAAAATTTTCATGGTACCTCAATCTTAAGAATATTTAATAGAAGATAATTGATTAACACCTTCTAATATTTCTTATATGAGCATTTCATAGATAATTTAGATTGCATTAGTAACTTTTGGATTCAACTATGCAAGTATTTTTTGCATCAACAATGTAGCTTCATATTTTTCTTGTCATTATAATTAATAATTGTGTGTTATTTTTAATTTTGGTGCAAACTATGTCATTTATCTATAAGAATTAATGTAATAATGTAATTCCTTATTGAATAGATAAGTAAATTTATTTAGAGATTTAACATAAAAAAAATTCATTAACAAGTGTTTGTATAGCAAGTTGAGGATATTTATTAGAAAATGTGCATCATGATAATAACTATGACCTTCATCTAAGTGGTTTTCAACATGAACATCTCAAAGATCTCATTATCATTAGATTGAGTATGATAGTGCAAGATGGCTAATTAATATGGTCATGAGCACTCATTTTAGAAGGAAGTTTACAATCCTAAATTGTAAATGGATAATGCAATATGAATATATGGATTAAGCATACATCAATATTACATTTAAAATAAAAATATATAGTAGATAAAAGTAAGGTCACACAATGAAACACAAACCCTTAATAGGAAATATATAAAAAATAGGAACTATTGGCATTTAAGAATGCAATATTAATAATATCTCAAAATGATAAGGCATCCAAAGAATATAAATCTAAAATACCTATTGTCAAATAATTATAAAATCTACGACAAAAAAAAAGGTCTTTAGGAATTCCATGTTAACAAAAAAATTAAAGGAATACAAATTATTTTACATCAATCTAGGTTAGTCAAATAAATTTAAAGCACTAAGCACATAATCAATCTATATTTTGCTCACTAAATACTACAAAACATTTAGCTTAAAATGATAAGCTGACATGTTTTTTGTAAAATTAAATGAGAAGACTAGGCACCGTTAACTCCTAATTTCATGTTCGAATATATGGATGTTCAAGATTTCTATAATTATTTCACCAATATTAAGTAAGTGGCGTTCTTCTTATTCTAACTATCTTGGAAACAAATGAAACTCAAAATTCCCTATGATTCAATGCTTAGTAGTTCAAGGCCTATCTACAAACACAGACATATGTCCTCTAATTAAGAGGTTTGATCCAATACATGATTTCTTCAAATTTGATTTGTTGAAATCTTTTCTATCTAGATGCACATAAGATTGTAAGCATTTACGAACACATTTAGGGATGATGTTAGATTACTAGTGTCAATCTCTCCTATGCCAACTTCACTCATGGATCAACTTTATAACATTTAATGACTTTTGAAAGAAAGCATAAGCAATTGTACAATTGATAGAAGCAAATTATGATCCAACAAAATCCTTTTAAGCTCCAAATCTAGATATTAAAAAAATGATTACTTTTCCATAGTTGAATTATCAATATTAATTTTCGATGATTATTTTCCTCCTATACCTTTAGTTGCACAAATCATGCATTTAGTTGAAAAAAACTAATGACATTGCATTATTTATACACATGAATACAAACCAGCTCGCAATGACTAGTCATAAAAGTAAAAATCCAGGAACTTAATATTTATATTTTTTCTGGCTTTCTTACTTTGATTCAGCCTTTAATTGATGGAGCTTGAACCTATGCACAACGTGATTCACACAAAATAAAGAAAACTAAAAATCTTTCAACAAATTCCAAATTGATAATTAGACCAACCTATAAAATAAGTTGAAGACTTACGTAATCGTCTCAACTTGAAAGACTTGAATACTCAACAGCACAACAATTCTCGTGTCACTATATTATATTCCATGGCGAGCTAAAATATAGGAAGTAAACTCCTTGCGGAGTGCTTAACATTTCGAGTATATAAAGCATGTCATGGGCTTGCAATACACCATTCAAACACATATTGTTTACTTCATCTGTGCTTCCATGATAATGGCTAATCACATGATTTACTTCACGCTGGGATTTTATCTGTTGATATGTTGTTGCAGCAACAATGCCATGGCAGCAGATCCCGATCCGTTGCAAGATTTCTGCGTTGCAGAGAAGAAAAGCAAAGGTGAGTATATAACTTAATACAGTTATCTGATACGATTTCCTTTGAAAGTTACTTGCTAACGAATCCATTGAAACAGTTTTTGTGAACGGGTTCGTGTGCAAAGACCCACTAGCAGTTACAGCAGACGACTTCTTTTTCCGCGGACTGGGTCAGCCAGGCAACACAGAATCCCCTGCTCTCCAGCGTAACGATGGCCAACGTTCAGCAGATGGCAGGCCTCAATACGTTAGGAATATCGTTGGTCCGCATCGACTACGCATTGGGTGGAACAGTTCCTCCTCACACGCACCCAAGAGCCACTGAAGTGACTGTTCTGCTGGAAGGTAGGCTGCTTGTTGGGTTTATTGATACAACTAATAAACTTTTCACCAAAATATTGGAGAAGGGAGATGTGTTTGTGTTCCCTAGGGCGCTGGTGCATTTCCAGCAGAATCTGTGGAATGGAAATTCAGTGGCCTTATCTGCGTTGAACAGCCAGCTTCCCGGAACTCACATCATCGCCGATTCTCTGTTTGGAGTGAAACCACCCCTCCCCGACTTCGTGTTAAGCACGGCTTTTGGCATCAGCGAAAAACTTGTGGATTCCATTAAGGCTAAATTTGCGTAAGATAAGAATGAATCAAGTACGTGCGGCCTTTTCGCTACTTCTGTTTAATAAACCTACTTACTAATTGTTATTTTGTTTTCGTATTAGTCAGAGTATATGCATTTAGAAGAAATTGAAATTATAATTATAAATACTTGTAGGGCTTCGCAAATTAAAAATGATCAATAAAATAACAATGTTCCATTGAAAAGTGGGCGCGTATAGTATTACCTTTAATTTTTCAATGTAAGATATATTTTCCATTTTTTTATTTTATGTATTCAAGGTCAATATATTATTACAATATTAAATTAAATTTAGGAAAATATTATATTAGAATTTTGTTTCATTTAAATAATGTTATTGAAATGGTGCCCATAATTATTCAATCAAATTACTTATGATTTATTTTTCGATTTTATATGTAATTATTATAGTAGAAACATTTCATATTATAATTTTGATTTTATTTGAAGTTTTCTTATTGGTAATCAATATAAAAATTCTGAATGCATCCTTAGTATATTTCAAACAATTATAATTTGATTTTTGACATAAATTTTAACCAAGCTTACTATTTTATTTGATAAACATTACCTTCTAAGTAACTAGATAAAAGAATATTAAGAGAGGTAGATAAATAAGTTAAATAAAATATTAATTATAAATAAATGGAGAAAATAAACAATTGATTCAAAGTAATGAATTAAATAATTTAGGTGTCTATACTAGAATTTCCACTTCTTAAATAGGAGTTGTTGTAACCATGTATAAGGGATTTCTTTTTTCTCTACTAAAAATGATGACTTTAATTTCTTGTAACTAAGCATTATCTTTTCATACTCTTCCACCACTATGTCATCCTCAACCTTCAAACATTCTATTAAGTTCAACACTAGTCTTAGTTATTCATACTTCTTTTTTTATTCTTTGCAAACTGTTTGACAATTTCTTCTACTTATGATCTTTTCAATTCATTCAAATGCATAAAAATAATTTCTTTATGAATCTTAGTAGATAGATTTTCATATGTACTAACATCGGTTTCAAGCTCTATATGAAAATTAACAACATTTTTTTATAACTCCATTATTCAAAGGATATTAAGATTATATCTCTAATGCCATTATAATGTCCCAAATATTAAATATTAATGAATGATTTTGATATTTAAAATTTAAAATTAGATATTGCCAAACCCTTTTTTTTACAATTTTTTTGTGAACACTTAACACAACCTAGATTTTACAAATAAATATAGCATGTGTAAGATTGATTTAAAAAGCTATTTTGTATAATAGAGCTCAAAATATATTAAAATATGATATCATAAACAATATTTACAATAGATACAACAAAAGTTTAACATACTATACTAAAAAACATAATAAATAAATTACATAGACTTGTGATATTTGAAACCTATAACTCATGAAGAACATTCATAATCTTTGGATGAGATTTTCATATAGAACCAAAGGGATTATTTTCCTTTTGTAGC
>VDFB02359630.1:0-25126 GCA_007258455.2 Sequoia sempervirens
TATGTTTTTGACTATTTTGTATGCTTTGGTCCAATATATTCTAGGCTTCTAACTTACATTCCAACGAGGTTTTTGTATGTCAATATGTGAAAGAGAACTATCCTATGTATTTGCGAGGTCAAAGTCCATTACACTAAATGCAACGTCGTCTTGGTTATTAATACCTTGATGCATCATGTCTATGTTATATCAAACAATAAGGAACGGCGAAAAATCCCAATCCCAAGATATGAGAAAATCATCATAATGCATGCATTCATCATCCTCATCATGCATATCTCATCTCCATCTCTAATAAAGTCTCGATGGATCATGAACTTGTTGGATCTTTTGATGCAATCATCAAAATCAATGGTCAATTCATCCATCTTATTCTTCTTATTCTTCTATCTCTACTCACATTTCTATCCAAGCATCAAATCTATGTGATCTACATCAAAATATACATGAGGCTACCTATAGTCGATGGCTTTCTATATATCATGAAATCTATCTACATCAACATCTGAGCTTTCTAGGAACTATTTTCATCCTCTTTACCAGCAATCCCTCTTTTGATGGGGCATAGTGGGGCATCTATATCATTTTTAGCTCAACAATCTAACAAGTTGAAGCTCATTGATTCAAAAGCAACCTGAAATATCAATAATCTCAAGCAAGAGTTAGATTTTCACCTATCGTGAGGCTGATCGGAACACTTTATTTTCCGATTGATCTCTCAAGGGGGAAACCATTCATATTTTGATCATATTGATATCAAATCATCTAACAAGCTTTGTTCCTAGCCTTGCTAGCAAATCTTGATCAAATTATCAAATCAACTATCATTGGGATATATTGTTTCCTATCAATCCTTGTGTTATTCAACACAATCCTTGCATTGTTGTGAATCCTCAACAATTTTATCAATCAATTAATCAAATCAATCAACTTTAGCTTATCTATCAAAATTTCAAAGAGATCATCGATATCTATTTTTGCATCGTTATCAACAACAAAATCAACATTAGTCTTTAAACCAATGCAACGAGTACATTGCTTAAAAGACGGGAAAAATTTAGACAATTAAAAATGTCTCAATGGATCACATTGGCTAACTAACATCATTTCCTCTTGAAACCCATCCTCTTTTCACTTAATTAATTGAATTAGCCTAGCTAATTAATTAATTGCATCATTTTCATCTACTAACCTAACACATCAAGTTAGGTTAATTCACCCCCTTTCATGTTAACATTTCATCTCATTAAATTAAACAAATCAAAGTATTTAATTTAATTCCCTAAGTTATCTTATTTAATTAAATAAACCCAAGTTATTTAATTAAATGTTATTTCTCCTTTCCCCCTTTCATTAAATGTTTTAATTTAATGAAAATCACTTTATTCCTCTAAAAACCCTTAATTATATGATTAAACCTTGTTTAATTAACAATCAATCTAATTTTTCTCTAAAAGGGGAATATTCCCATGGAATATTCCTTACCCTTTTTTGCACAATTAAAAATTTGTTTTAAATTGCAAATTAATCTTTTTACTCACCCATGAGAATATTCCAAAGAATATTCTCTCTCCTCCAATCATTTAAGAAGGGGAATATTCTCACTTTGCTTCTTGAGAAAGTTAAACTTGTGACCTCTTGGGCAAGTTACCTTGTGACTTGTGTGTATAGGTCAAAAGTGTGTTTGTTTGGAACAAATGGGAACCCTTGATTAAATCTCATCTTGAATTCTCACCCATTGATGAGAATCCATGATCCATGCCTCTTCTTCCTTTCATCCTTTCAACCATTGATTGATCTTTTTGATCTCAACCCTTCATTTCTCATTTGCTTTCAGATAAATAGAACACTATTTGGGGACAAATGGATCCATTTTTCAATTGAAAACTTATGTTGTTGAAATCACTCACACTCACACTCATACTTTACTCACATTTAGCATATTTTAGTTCATGTTTAGTCACATAATAGCTTTAAGCTTCCATTGATGACTTCCCTGTGATGGAGCTTATAAAATTCTAAAGAATTTTCTCATTCCCTAAGAACTTAGTCTGCATTTTAAAACCCTTGTCCCCATGAGTGAGTAGGGTTTTTTCTTGTGAAATCACTCAAGTGTTTTGATCACATGTTGACTTTCTAGAAAGGTCTCTGGTTCCTTAAGTCATCTTTTGAGCCGCTATGCACATTTTTTTACCAGCCCCTTTGGTTAGAAGCACCGCTCGCCAATTTTCCCATCGACCTTAGTCTTTTCCTAAGTCGGGTCTTATTTTTCCTAATGACTTAAGCCTATGTCGTCAGCCTATGAGGGTCATGTCGTCATTGGCCTAACAAATTCCCTTTATTAAATGCTAACCTTGATGTGTGTGCAAGTTCTGAGATTCGAGGCTGCAGGAAGAGATCCTGACCGTACCTACTAGCTCGTATGTTATAAATGTTGGCTTATTAAAATCTATGAGGTCAACAAAATGAAGACGCGTGTCTTCATACGGATGTGGGGCCTAGTCTCCATCACCAAGCTTATGGCCCATGGTTCAAAAACTAACGACCGAGATCAAATCTCGGGAATGATATGCACTGTTCCTTGCTGGTTCGCTAGAAAAAAAGTAAATGCCCATTAAAAGAAATGAGATTGGCAAGATCTCGACACATGGACCGATCTACCCAATTTGTGAGATGGGTGGAGCCCATTGACAGAGGAGTTTCCATCTGAGGTGGGTTAATGCCATTGGTCGAGGAAATATCAGTGACGCATCGCTGGATTCCAAGCCTAGTCAACCTAAATGGAGCCATTTGATGCACCATCTCAGTGTGAGATCAATGACCTCTATTTAAAGTTAATAAAACAACACATGATAGCCGTTTTCACTCTACAACTAGTGGGAATTAATGATATACTCTCTATGGGTGTGATCAAATTGATCTTTATGCATGTGGAGACTTAATTGCTAGCAATCATGAAGTGCAATCTATAGATTTCCATGCACTTGAGAATTAAACAGTGACAATGTGCATGCCAATGAACAACCTAGTTTGCACTGTGTTTTTCATTTAGCATTGGTAATAAATAACATCAGCTTGCTCAATAAATAGAAGTTATGAGTTGCTATTTTCACCATAGCATTTAAGTTGTCAAGTCCTCAAGTTTTTGCAAAAAAAAGAGATTGAGAGTGTATGTTCTCTTGTTGCAAAATGAGTAGGCTTGGTTCCTTGTCCATCCTGGTATGAAGGTCTCCTCGGCTCCAAACATAGAAGCCCCACAATGGAGACCCAAGATAGAAACAATATGTTCATGAGGATACCCAAGAGAAAGAATCTTCAACGGTGATTTCCAAATACAGTCACCAATTTAAAGACCAAGCCAAGTGCTTGAAAGAGGCAAGAATAAAATCAAAAGCTGTCGAACCCTCTAGCAGGACTCATCAGAAGCTTTTGTATGGTCATGGCTCTTTTGGTCGACAAAATTCTCCTATTGATGTTATTGACAACTCAGAGGAAATTGAGATAGAGAATAATTCCAGTTACCGCCGGTATTTGGCAAGCTTGGGTCAAGCTCTATCCCCTGAGACAGAGGTACTATCAGTCCCTCCTTTGGTGGTCAGGGCTCTAAGCAGGAGGGATGCCAATGCAATGAAAGGAGATAAGGTCAAAGAAGGGGTTGAAGTCTCATCTCCAACCATAGATATTACTCGAAGCGACCATGTGTTTGTTGGTAAGTGGTCTTTTGGTTTGTGAAAAGCTGATGGTCAATAAATTTTTGAGTTGATAAATGATTTTTGAGGTTGTCGCTTCCTATTTGTGTGTGTGGTACAATTTTGGGGTCTTGAATGTGGACTGTGTGCCTATAAGGAAAATCATATGCGGAAACAATTCTCCTAATGTCAATACCTTAGAGAAGAATGTAGATATACTTTTAATTTTTTCAAATTATAGTTCAACTAAGATGCACTATGAAGTAAATAACAGAAATAGAGTATTTGACAATCACACAGGAACACCATATATACGTGGGAAAACCCATATGGGAGAAAAACCCACCACACCAAGAGAAATCACTTTGTATTATAGCAATAAAGATTACATACAAATGTCAGACTTATCTTTCTAGTGTCTGTTTACAGCAGCATTCACCATGAACAATCTTGTACAGGAACCTTCAAGTTACAGTCTTTATAGTTTAGAAAAACATTTACTGATCATATGATCACCCAACAATCTGTCGATCCAACGAACTGATCACAATTTGCAACCACCAAGTATATCTCTGTTGTTCCATGTCCGTCGAGCTTCCTCACAAAACTGTCACAACAGACTGTCTCCCAATGGTTCCAATTTGGCTCATCCTATTGGTCCACGAGACTCCACATAGGACGGTCAATCGGTCAACAAAATTCACACTGTGTTGGCATCTCGGTGAGACACTAACAGTGTCTTGCCGATGCCACATAACCTTCATATTGACATCACCAAGAGTAATCATTTTTACCAAGATGTTCTATCAAGCTTTCAGTGTTACGCCAAAACACCAAGTAGTTGCCCAGGCCTATTGCTTTCGCTAGGAGATCATAGCGAGTCACCAAAGGTTATACAGAAGTCACATATTATACCGAGCTCCAAAGAATAGTCAGAAAGACTTAACATCTTCGTCGAGAGTTCTTATCGAACACATATTTGTTACACCGATGACCACCATTTGCCAAGACCTATGCCGAAGAACCCTCATCATCGGCAAGACTTACATAGTTCGTTGGGACTTCTTCCTGAACCATTTGGGTTACCTCGATAGCCATCGGCTATCGGCAAGACATCCATCAGTTGCTAAGAGATCTCCCTGAGATCCTTTGTGTTACATTGAACATCGAATGGTCTACAAGACTTAACACTCTCGCCAAGACCTTTCCCCAATCGCTTTGAGTTACTCCGATGAATATTTGGATGTGTCCTCGTTGGCGTGACCTTCACTGTTCGCTAAGACCTCACATCGAAATATTTATGTTACGGAAAATACATCATATGTATTCTTGTCGGTGAGACATTTTCACTTTGCCGAGACATCATAATGAAACAAACATGTTACTCTGATGAACCCAAGTATTACACTGTCAGTGAGACATTGGCTATTCACTGAGACTTCTCACTGAACCAACATAGGTTATCCTAAAGCCCATGGTCATCATGAGTCTCCCCAATTTATGATTGAATGGCCTATCGGCCAAAGAACTCCACAAGATAAGAGTTCATAGCAAATACACTATGTCACAGCGAAGGCTCCAAAGAATAAGCGTTCGAGAAGACTTCTACAAGGTCACAACAACCTGTTCAAAATAGAATGTATCAAAGCTGCTAGTTGGCCAGACATGATAGATGTCATACCGACTTTGCTCCAATGGAGGTTTCAACCTGTATTGATTGAGGCATAATTCCAACAATCTCCCACTTGATGAAGATCATACAGGCATCTCTAGAGAACAACATAACTTACTGAAAAAAATGGGCACTAAGGCCCATTGAACTGGCACACCACCTAAACTTGTTTGTGCTCACTGGCTTCATCAATGAATCTGTAACATTCTCCAGAGTATCAACCTTTTCCAAACTAACCTTTCCATCCTGCACCATATCTTGTACAAAGTGGTACTGTACATCAATATGCTTCGTCCTAGTATGGAAAGTAGGATTCTTTGCTAGAAAAATTGCACTCTAACTTTCACAAAAAATTGTTATTTCCCCTGCATCAAAACCAATGTTAGAACACAAAAGTTTCAACCAAACTGCTTCTTTACAAGCATGAGTAGCTGCCATGTATTCAGCCTCCGTAGTGGACAAAGTGACTACAACCTATCGCTTACTCATCCAACTCACTGCACCACCATTCAACACGAAAATGTATCCACTGGTGGACCTCCAGCTGTCAATGTGCCCTGCCCAATCAGAATCTACATATCCATGAATGCTAAGAGTCCTCTGTGATTCAACCAAGTTCCCATGGTAACACAAAGAAAAATATGAAGTTCCCTTCAAATATCTAAATACTCTCTTCACAGCATCCCAATGCGTTCTTCCTGGATTAGCCATAAATCGACTAAGAACTCCCACTACGTAGGCAATGTCTAGCCTTGTACAGACCATTGCATACATGAGACTACCAACCGCACTAGCATAGGGTACACTGGTCATGTCCTCCATCTCAGTAGGATAGTTTGGACAGTCCTCAATAGATAGCTGTGTTCCTTGTATGACTGGAACCACTAGCTATTTGCAATCATTCATACAAAATCTCTCAAGAACAGTTCTGATATACTTACTCTGATTGAGCCATAGTTTTCTATTCTTTCTATCCCTGGTTATCTTCATCCCCAGAATATACCTTGCTGCACCAAGATCCTTCATTTCGAACTTAGCACACAACTGAGACTTAAGATCAAAAATCATTAGCTTACTATTTCCTATGAACAACATATCATCAACATAGAGAGCAATAACAAGTACTCGATCACTTTCAACTTTATAATATACACAGTGATCAAATTTTGATCTCACAAATCCCAAAGAAAATACAAAAGTATCAAATTTTTGGTACCACATTCTAGGTGACTACTTTAACCCATACAGAGACTTCTTTAATTTACATACTAGTTTTTCTTTACCTTTCTCAACAAAGTGCTCAGGCTGGGACATATAGATTTCTTCTTCAAGATCACCATGAAGAAATGTTGTCTTCACATCCATCGTTGACCTCCCTGAATTCATCTGGCTATTTGCAAGTGACAAAAGAAATCTAATGAGTAATGGAAACGGCTATAGGAGAATATATATCCCCATGGTGATTCCCTCTGCAGGGCAACCCTTTGCAACTAGTCTTGCCTTGTAATTTTTTACCAGCGCCATCCAAACAAATCTTTTTCTTAAATACCCATTTGTAGCCAATAGCCTTTACGCCTTTAGGCAAGGGCATCTTCTAGACCTAGAGTTTTCATTTTTTTAAATCGTCAGTCTGATCATGGTCAATCAAAATGTTCTTTCTGATCTTCTAGTCTCTCCTCGAATTTTAGGTACATTTTAAATTCTCAATTCCTCTTTTCTCTGAATTAGCCAGGAGGAATTATTGCTATCCTTATTGTTTTCTAAAATTTGTCTCGACCCTACCAGTCCAAAGTGGAAGGTTTCAGCTCACAAAGATTACATACGCTATACATACGAAACCTTCTTTGTGCTCGAGGTTGCAGCTTGTATCCTTTTATGACAACACTATAGCCAATAAAAATACATTTGATAGCCTTGTTTTGCAATTTACATCTTTTCACATCTGGCACATGAGCATATGCCTCATAGCCAAAAACATGAACATGTCTAAGTGAGGGCTTCTTACCAGACCATGCTTCCAAAGGTGTTTTCTCAACAAGAGCAGAATTTGGAGAATGATTAATTAGATAACATGCGGTAGATACAACCTCAGCCTAGAACTTCTCCTCCAAGCCAGCACTACTGAGCATACTTCGTGCTCTCTCCATCACTGTCCTATTGAACCTTTCTGCAACTCCATTCTGCTATGGAGTATAAGGTGTAGTCTTGTGTCTTTTAATTCCATGGTCTTTACAATATCTTTCAAATTCATCAGAACAGAATTCACTGCCATTATCAGTCCT
The DNA here is from genome assembly GCA_007258455.2 of Sequoia sempervirens. Lineage (NCBI taxonomy): Eukaryota > Viridiplantae > Streptophyta > Pinopsida > Cupressales > Cupressaceae > Sequoia > Sequoia sempervirens. The sequence goes on from VDFB02359630.1 coordinate 7,644, forward strand.
TAAGCATTTTATTTTTCTACTAGTCTGATTTTCTACAAGGTTCTTAAATTCCTTAAATCGACTGAACACTTCTGATTTACTTTTCAAAAAATAAACAAATGCTCTTCTTGAATAATCATCAATGAACAACACATAGTATCTTGATTTAGACAAAGAAGGAACATCCACTGGACCAAATACATCAAAATGAATATAATCTAGCAAACCAAAAGATTTATGAGGACTAGAATAAAAGGAAACATGGTGCTGGTTTCCATATATACAATGCTCACATAATTCAAATTCGAGATTACAATCTTGAAGCCCCTCAACCAGGTTTTTATTCTTTGAGGTTTTTAAACCTTTTTCTCCTATGTGGCCTAACCTATGATTCCAAAGAAAAGTCTTCTCTGCAGGAAGTTTTACTTCCATAGAGTTTACATAATTAGGGATATTTCCCTCTTTACCTCCACGAGCAGCTTTCAGTGACTTTCTAAAGACACTATTACATTGAACAACATGTGCATCCAGCTTGTATAGGGTACCAATTCGAGCCCCTCTAGCTAGGACCATTGAACCTCTAGTCATCTTGTATCCATTTCCAGAGAACGTGACTTGTACTCCAATATCATTTAACATACTTACAGAAAGTAAGTTTTGAGCTAGACCTGGTATATGCATTACATTATTGATTCCCTTCACTCTGCCATCGGGGAATTATATTCTGACTCTTCCATGGCTAACAATCTCTAAAGTTGAATCACTTGCCAAGTACACCTTTCCACCATTGTATTCTTCATACTTCGTGAACCATTCTCTATGAGATGTCATGTGGAAAGATGCTCCAAAATCAATCAGCCAGACATCATCTGATGCCTGAGTAGCCAAGGTTGCAATGAAGGTGTCACTATCACTATGAGAAGAACCATTATCGGAAGAGCCCTTCTTCTTCTTTTTCTCCTCTTTACAATCCTTTCGGACATGACCAGGTTGCCCACAGTTCCAACATTTCACCTTATACTTCTTTCCAGGAGACTTTGATCTCCCCTCTGATTTTGATTTGGACTTCTTGTCATTCTTCTTTCCTTTCTTTTTCGGTCTTCCTTTGATAGCAAGAGCTTCCTTCACCATCTCAGAAGATTTCCTTCTCATCTCTTCTGATAGCAAAGAAACAACAACATCTTCCATCTTGAAACTGGATGTTGTACTCCCAATAGCCATCACCAGATGATCCCATGAGTCTAGCAAAGAACACAATAGAAGCATATAGTGATCCTCTTCTTCAATTTTTACACCAACAGACGTAAATTGAGCACTTAGCATATTAAATGCATTCAAATGATTAGCCACAGACCCTCCTTCCCGCATTCTCAATAATACAGCTTCTTCCTCAGGAACAGTTTATTCACCAAGGACTTCCCCTGATAAATAGACGCCACTCTCTTCCACAAAGAAGAGGCAGTCTTCTCCTCATGCATATTCAGAAGTACCGATTCTACCAAATAGAGCCTTATCAGCCCCTTAGACTTCCTATCTGCAAGGTCCCAATCTTCTTGCTTCATGCTTGTAGGTTTCACTCCAGCCACAACAATCCAAAGATCACGATCAACTAGAAGATCCTCCATCTTGAGTTTCCACAACTCAAAGTTACTGCCGTTGAACTTCTCTATTTCAAACTTTCCAGATGTGCTAGCCATCTCAAGCTGTAAGTAGAAATAACAAACTCTACAAGACTCCCACTAAACATAATTAGATCAAAAAAACCCAAAGTACCCACAAGGATAACACAACTGGCCAGTCTCTGAGACCACTTGTAAGGAAAATTAGATGCGGAAATAATTCTCCTAACATCAATACCTCAGAGAAGAATGTAGATATACATTTAATTTTTTCAAATTATAGTTCAACTAAGATGCACTATGAAGTAAATAACAAAAACAAAGTATTTGACAATCACACAGGAACACCAAATATACGTGGGAAAACTCTTATGAGAGAAAAACTCACCACACCAAGAGAAATCACTTTGTATTACAGCAATAAAGATTACATACAAATGTCAGACTTATCTTTCTGGTGTCTGTTTACAATAGCATTCACCATGAACAATCTTGTATAGGAACCTTCAAGTTACAGTCTTTACAATTTAGAAAAGCATTTACTCATCATATGATCACCCAACAATCCGTCGATCCAACCAACTGATCACAATCTGCAACCACCAAGTATATCCCTATTGTTCCATGTCCGTCGAGCTTCCTCACAGAACCGTCACAACAAACTGTCTCCCAATGGTTCCAATTCAGCTCGTCCTATTGGTCCACGAGACTCCACATAGGATGGTCAATTGGTCAACAGAATTTGCACTGTGTTGGCATCTTGGTGAGACACTAACAGTTTCTCGCTGATGCCACATAACCTTCATATCGAAATCACCAAGAGTAATCATTTTTTCCAAGATGTTCTATCGAGCTTTCAATGTTACGCCAAAACACCAAGCAGTCACCTAGACCTATCGCTTTCACCAAGAGATCATAGCGAGTCGCCAAAGGTTATACAAAAGTCACATATTATACCAAGTTCCAAAGAATAGTCGGCAAGACTTAACATCTTCGCTAATAGTTCTTATCGAACACATATTTGTTACACCGATGACCACCGTTCACCAAGACCTATTCCGAAGAACCCTCATCATTGGCGAGACTTACATAGTTCGTCGGGACTTCTTCCCGAACCATTTGGGTTACCCTGATAGCCATCAACTATCGGCAAGACATCCATCAATCGCTAAGAGATCTCCCTGAGATCCTTTGTGTTACAATGAACATCAAACGATCAACAAGACTTAACACTCTCACCAAGGCCTTTCCTCAATCACTTTGAGTTACTCCGATGAACGTTTGGATGTGTCCTTGTCGACGTGACCTTCACTGTTCGCTAAGACCTCACATTGGACTCTTTATGTTATGGTGAAGACATCATATGTATTCCTGTCGGTGAGACATTTTCACTTCACCGAGACATCATAACGAAACAAACATGTTACTCCAATGAACCCAAGTATTACACTATTGGTGAGACATTGGCTATTCACTGAGACTTCTCACCAAACCGACATAGGTTATCCTGAAGCCTGTGGTCGTCATGAGTCTCTCTGATTTATGATTGAATGGCCTATCGGCCAAAGAACTCCATGAGATAAGAGGTCATAGCGAATACACTATGTCACAGCGAAGGCTTCAAAGAATAAGCGTTTGCAAGACTTCTGCAAGGTCATAGTGACATATTCAAAACAGAATGTATCAAAGCTGCTAGTCGTCCAAACATGATAGATGTCATACCGACTTTTCTCCAATGGAGGTTTCAACCTGTATTGATTGAGGCATAATTCCAACAATCTACATATTTCCATGCACTTGAGAATTAAATAGTGACAATGTGCATGCCAACGAACCACCTAGTTTGTGTGTGTGTTTTTCATTCAACATTGGTAATTGATAACATCAACTTGCTCAATAAATAGAAGTTATGAGTTGCTATTTTCACCATAGCATTTAAGTTGTCAAGTCCTTATGTTTTTGCAAAAAATAGAGATTGAGAGTGTATGTTCTCTAGTTGCAAAATGAGTAGGCTTGGTTCCTCATCAATCCTGGTACGAAGGTCTTCTCGGCTCCAGTCACAGAAGCACCATAATGGAGATCCAAGATAGAAACAATATGATCATGAGGATACCCAAGAGAAAGAATCTTCAACAGTGATTTCCAAATACAGTCACCAATTTAAAGACCAAGCCAAGTGCTTGAAGGAGGCAGGAATAAAATCAGAAGAAGCTATCGAACCCTCTAGTAGGACTCATCAGAAGCTTTTGTATGGTCACATCTCTTTTGCTCGACAAAATTCTCCTATTAATGTTATTGACAGCTCAGAGGAAATTGAGACAAAGACTTATTCTAGTTACTGCCGGTGTCTGGCAAGCTTGGGTCGAGCTCTATCCCCCGAGACAGAGGTACTATCAGTCCCTCCTTTGGTGGTTAGGACTCTGAGTGGGAGGGATGCCAATGTAATGAAAGGAGATAAGGTCGAAGAAGGGGTTGAAGTCTCATCTCCAACCATAGATATTACTCAGAGCGACCATGTGTATCAGGGTATGTGTGTTGTTGGTAAGTGGTCTTCTGGTTTGTGAAAAGTTGATGGTCAATAAATTTTTGTGTTGATAAATGATTTCTGAGGTTGTCACTTTCTCTTTGTGTGTGTGGTACAATTTTGGGGTGTTGAATGTGGACTGTGTGCCCTCGTGGTGGTATGGGCATTGGTTTCGTTCCTTGCTTGGCGATGGAGGAAAATTTTGGGGGCACTTTGCTTCTTCCTCACTATGGCTGTAGAAATTTTTGCTTTCCCCATCTAAACTAAATTAGCACGTGGGGGAATTTTTGAAATGTAGTTGAAATGAAGACAAAATAATTTTTTTGTATTGAAACTACATTTGAGCCTGTAGCTTGTTTGCTCCCTTGTTCTACAAAAGCTAATTCAGGGCTCATTTGTAGGGGATTGAATTCTAGTCAAATTTTTAGTCGAGTGTCTATTTGTGTAGAATATTGGGCATAAAATAGTAAATAGAATAGTTATATTGTCTTGAGATTTGATAAAAATATGTAATTATCTTAAATGGTTTTATAGAAAAGGCTGATATAGAAAATGAATGTATGATTCTGGTATATATGCTCTCCTAGTGTAAATTTATGTGAATCTTGAGTGAAATGTTAAGGATATCTTCATTCATCTTCAAATATTTGTTTGAATGTATGCCTCTATTCCCACTTTGATTCAACTAATCAATTAAAATGCTTAAATGGGGTCATAAATTTTCATTTATTTACAAAGGATTTGATAAGAAGCCATATACTAGAAGTTGTGAGCTCCATAATGCAAATTTGTTGTGAGAGTAGTCCATTTCATCAGCTTTAAAATCATTTATGTGTTATTGACCTTTGTATATGTGACTCTAATGCCCGATGTAATAAGGCACTGGTCTCTTTTAAAATATGCACATAAAGGGTATATCAATTTGTATGTTTAGTGACCGACTTGAAGTCAAAATGCAAATTCACTTTAAAATTCAATTACAATCACAATGAGGTATGTGTATGAAATACTTCCTCTATTCTTGATAGATTAATGGGAATTTTCTTAAAGATGAACCATTCTTTCAGTAAATGATGGTGTTTATCATATATAGGGAATGATCTATGATTTGATTTGTTATTCGTCAAGAGTGTTAAGTTAAATATACCTTAGGAACACCCTGTTTGATCCCACAGTGCCTAAAGTGTAGAAGATTCTAGTCCTCGACTAAATCTTGTTAGTTCACCATTCACTATAAGGGTCTTGAATATAAGAATTGGCTACTCTTTAGAGATTCCTTATGGGTACTAGGAAAATAATAACAAAATGATGAATCCACTGGGGATAATTCTCCTCCAAATGCAGATGTCAAATGCAGAGTCAAAGGGTTAAATAAACCCAAACATCTTGATTGGAAAATAACAAATTCTTAAACCTAGCTAATACTCTAAATGCAGCAAAGATTGAGGGATCCAAAAGTGACTCTGTTGTGGAAGATAGCCAATAATATATATTTCTTGTAAAGAAACTTCATCTCAATTGAAGTTCAATCCTTTGGAAGGAGGTGACAACTCTGACTCAAAGAACCTGTCAAAGCACATATCAATTGATCGAATCTGCAATCTAAAAAGGAAAAGACAATTATCTACTACAAATAACCAGGTATTTTCATAGAGTTTGAAGAAATTGAAGTGCATTATGGGTAGATCAAGATAAATTTTCCATACGTGAGAAGTAAATGATTCCCTAAGGAGTGAATTAGCACTAGATAAGGGAATGATAACAATATTTTAGCATGCTTTTGTGTACAAGTTAAACTTCCATGTTATGATGAAAAGAGCATGTTAAATGTTAAAACTTAGGTAGCATTTTGTAAGAAATACAAATGTCAGAGGCTTAGGATCATATTTGTGAAAGGAATTGAAGTAATATTGTATAATCGTTGAGTATATTCATAATTCCTTTTCAAGAATTAAAAGTAAGTTGTCAATTCATTCTATTTTGTTTAAATATGGAGAAAAGTATGCAAGATGAGCTATCATTGTCTCATCAAGGAAGCTTTAGTACTGATAGGTACAAAGCTATCAACTTTTACAATATTGGTGGGTATGCAAATATTGTACCACCAAAGATCAAGGATAAGATTCCAAAGCTCAGTGGTGAAAAGACATAATCAACAAATAAGCATGTATGAGAATTTGTTGATATGATGGGTGATTATGAGATTGATTGTGAGGATGTGGTTATGAAGTTATTTGTTCAATCTCTAAAGGGGGACACAAGAGACCGGTTCTCTTTTCTGCCTAATTCCTCTATATATTGTTGGAATGAGCTTAAGGTAGCCTTCATTAGTCAATTTGGTGAAAGGGTAAACCAAAGTGTTGCAAGAAGGAATTTCATGGAAATTTCTAGGGATAAAGGGGAATTGGTCTCTACTTTCAACCTTAGACTTGCAAAAGTCATAAAGGAAAATCTTGAACATGTGAGACCAAATGATGTAGAGTGTTTGGTTGTATATTTGGGAGCATTTGATAGAAGGATTAGTTTATTGCTAAAGGATAAAGAGCTTGCTAGTTTACAACAAACTTACCAAGAGAATAATTTTAAATACTCAATTATGAGGGAACCTGCAATGACTAGCATGACTAGCTCTAGTAGAATTCTCGCTACTAAACCAAGTTCATCAAGAAACAAAAGTATCTATCAGGAAGAAGATCTTTTAGATGTTGTATCTACATTACTTCCTAGAGATGCAAAGCATGAGAGAGCATTAACCTCACATCAACCAAGGATGGGAAGGAATGATTTGATTTCCTCTATTGGAAAGTTGTATTAAATGAAGAGACATGCAAATGAGTCACCATACAACTTATTTTCAAGATTCTTGGATGTTTTGATGGAGATACCCAAGAGTTTCAGGACTAATGATCTAATGTGCATTAATTTTTTTTTTCAAGCCTGCATAGTAGGATCGAGCCAGTGGTCTGAGGATCAAAAGCCCCATAGCCTTGATCAAGTAGTAGATTGGATTAACACTGTGGAGGAAATTGAGTGTTGTCATGGACCCATAGTTGTTTCCCAGAATGGGGGCAATAATTGCCACAGTGAGGAGAGTCAGAGATTGAAATTTATAGATCAAGGAGAAGCATAAGGGTCTAAGTAGCTAATTGTTGAATGTTTTCATTTTACAAGCAACATGGAAGCAGGTGCATGTGATAGTGATGAGAATGAAGAGACAAAATGTGAAAAAAAGGAGATGGTACCTAATTACCTTCCTTGGGATGTCATAAGCTATGAGAAAACACAAGAGGAATATGGTGAAACCTCACAAATTGAGTCTATAAACACTTATCATGCATCGACCTATGTTGAGAATACATCTGGTCTTGGTACTATAATGAAAATGAGGAATCAAAGTGATGAGGTTGAGCTGAGAGATAGTCCTCCACTGAATATGATTCTTCTTATGAAGTGTAGATGGAATCCCTTGCTTCTAGTAGGGGATATGTTAATAGCTTGGAGGGTATGTGATTTCTAGGTAGCGAGCAATTTTCCTCATGTGAAGAATTCTCTAAATGTGGGTCAGTTGTCCTAAACACAGATGATGAGGATGTTGAGAATGTTTCCTTCTACCCCTTAAGTGACTACACTAATTTTGAGTATACTGATGATCAAAGTTGTTGGGATCATGCCATTAAAGATGATGAGATACATCCAGTTATCATGGTTGTATGGAAAAATCCCTTATTTGATGAATCTGCATTGGACCGAGACATTATAAATGATAATTCTTATTGGTTTAGAAGCAATCCTCTTTTTGAAGATGCCCTTGATGAGTATTTGGCAAGCGCTACTAGAGGATGTGTTATGGATGGTACATGTGAAAATAAAGGTGATATTGAGCTTGGCAACTATGCCTTTTAAAACATTACCCCTGACTTGATAATCTCCCAACCAAATGGAGGATGTGACAACACAGACACTAGTGAATTGGTTTCCCTACATGTAATTGAGAAAATTGTACTTGATAATCATCCAAAAGCTGATTCAAATTTGTTGACACTCAATTGTGATGGGAACCCACACAAGGAGGAAGTTCAAGACTATAATGTCTACTTTGGATGTAGTATGGATGTTCAAAAGGATGTAGATGATTGTATTGAATTTCCTTGGGTGATAGGCTATGTACTTGAAGATTTAATTGAAATATTAGCTACTCAGGTTTCACATGATGATTGCATGAATATTCATGTAGCATTATTTTATGCTAAGGAGAAAGAATTACTCGATGATTCTATAGAGTATGCAAATATTGTAGCATTATTTCATCCATGTCAGGAGCATTTTAGAAGAATAAGTAACCAAGGTAATGATACAAGTCAGTATGAAGCTACAGTGGAGTTCTTTGCAGATACTCCTCACCTTATGGACCTAATCATGGAACTTCTTTGTGATAAAAAAATTGACAATAGGCCTGATTCTATTTTCTTCCCTGAACTCACAAAAGACTAGTCAAGTTTGTGCCAAAGTGTCTATGGGATTTTCAGGTTTGATGAGCAGGAGAAATATGATTGTAAATTTCATGATAGTATGGAATATGATAGTTTCACCTTCTCAGTCTAGTTTGATGAGCCTATGATGGAGAGGGATAAATTAATGTGACAATACTACTTCAAATGTAATAGGTAGTATTTATTATGATGATGCTAATAACTTGGGATTGCATAATGTTCATGCAGACCCGTTACAAGTAAAACAGGCCAAAGTTTTTGATAGAGGGAAGAATTGTCCCTGAGTTGTGGGGGCCTGGGGCCTCCACCTTCTGGAAATGAATTTCCATGTGTATTTTGTAAATAATGTACATAGGTTGCTCTGGTTTATTTGCTTTCTATTGTGTCTACTTGCCTTGTCTGGGTAAGCTTCTTGGTTTTGGTCTACTACCCTAGTCTGCTTCAACCTGAGATTCATATTATCGCTATACCCACTGGGGGTATACGTCCCCAAGCATGAGCCACTAATGGAGCTTATAAAATTATGAAGAATTTTCTCATTCCTCATGAACTTAGTCTGCATTTTAAAACCCTTGTCCCCATGAGTGAGTAGGGTATTTTCTTGTGAAATCACTCAAGTGTTCTAATTGCACGTTGACTTGCTATAATAGTCTTTGGTTCCTAAAGTCATCTTTTGAGCTGCTATGCATGTTTGTTTACCAACCCCTTTGATTAGAAGCACCGGTCACCAATTGTCTTGTCGACCTTAGTCTTTTCCTAAGTCAAGTCTTATTTTTCCCAATGACTTAAGCCTATGTCGTTAGCTTGTGAGGGTCATGTTGACATTAGCCTAACAAAGGCCCTTTATTAAAAGGCTAACCTTGTCATGTGTGTAGGTTCTGAGATTTGAGGCTACGGGAAGAGATCCTAACCGTACCCCACCAACTCGTTGGTTATAAATGCCAACTTTCTAAAAGCCATGAGGTGAGTGAAACAAAGATGTGTGTCTTCATATGGATGTTGGGCCCGGTCTCCATCACCAAGCTTATGGTACATGGTTCCAAAACCGACGGTTGAGATCAAATCTTAGGAATAATCTCCATCGTTCCCTGCTAGTTCGCTTGAAAAGATTAAACACCCATTAAAAGCAACGAGATCGGCGAGATCTCGACACGTGGACCGATCTACCCAGTTTGTGAGATGGGTGGAGCCCACTAACAAAGGAGTTTCCATCTGAGGTGGGTTAATGCCATTGGAAAAGGACACATTAGTGAAGCACCGCTAGATTTCATGCCTAGTCAACTTAAATGGAGCCATTCAACGTACCATGTTGGTGTGAGATCAATGACATATATTTAAAGTTAATAAAATGACACATGATAGCCATTTTCACTCTGAAACTAGTGGGCATTAATGATATACTCTCTATGGGTGTGATCCAATTGATATCTATGCATGTGGAGTCTTAATTGTTGGAAATCATGAAGTGCAATCTACAGATTTCCATGCACTTGAGAATTAAATAGTGATAATGCACATGCCAACAAACTGCCTAGTTTGCATGTGTGTTTTTCATTTAGCATTGGTAATCAATAACATCAGCTTGCTCAATAAATAAAAGTGATGAGTTTCTATTTTTTCCATAGCAATTAAGTTGTCAAGTTCTCAAGTTATTGTAGAAGTCAGAGATTGAGAGTGTATGTTCTCTAGTTGCAAAATGAGAAATATTGGTTCCTCATCCATATTGGTACGAAGGTCTTCTCAACTCTAGTCAAAGAAGCCCCACAATGGAGACCCAAGACATAAACAATATGATCATGAGGATTTCCAGGAGAAAGATTCTTCATCGGTGATTGCCAACCCAAGACAAAAACAATATGATCATGAGGATACCTGGGAGAAAGAATCTTCATTGGTGATTGCCAAATGCACTCATCAATTGAAAGACCAGGCCAAGAGCTTGAAGGAGGTAGGAATAAAATGAGAAGTTATCGGTCCCTCTAGCAGGACTTGTCAAAAGCTTTGGTATGGCCGCGACTCTTTTGGTTGACAAAATTATCCCATTGAAGTTACTTACAGCTCAGAGGAAACTGAGATAGAGACTAATTAAGGTTATCGCTAGTATCTGGAAACCTTGGGTCGACCTCTATCCCCTGAGATAGAGGTGCTATCAGTCCCTCCTTTGGCAGTCAGGACTCCAAGCAGGAAGGATTCCACTATGATGAAAGAAGATAAGGTCAAAGAAGGGGTTGAAGTCTCATCTCCAACCCTGGCTACTACTCGAAGTGGTTGTGTGTACCGGGGCATGCGTGTTGTTGGTAAGGGGTCTTCTGGTTTGTGAAAAGGTGATGGTCAATAAATTTTTGTGTTGATAAATGATTTATGGGGTTGTCGCTTTCTCTTTGCATGCATGGCACAATTTTGGGGTGTTGAATGTGGATTGTGTGCCCTTGTGGCAGTATGCGAGTTGGTTTTGTTGCTTGCTTGGTAGTGGAGGAAAATTTTGGTGGCACTTTGCTTCTTCCTCACAATGCTAAAATTTTTGCTTTCCCTATCTCAACTAAATTAGCATGTGGGGGAATTTTTGAAATGCAACTAAAATGAAGATGAAACTAAATTTTTGTATTGAAACTACATTTGAGCCAGTAGCTTGTTCGCTCCCTTGTTCTATAAAAGTGAATTCAGGGTTCATTTGTAGGGGATTGAATTCTAGTCAAATTTTGAGTCGTGTCTATCTGGGTAGAATATTGGGCATAAAATAGTAATTAGAACAATTATCTTGTCTTGAGCTCTAATTAACATATGTAATTATCTTAAATGGTTTTATAGAAAATGAACGTATGATTCTAGTATATGTGCTCTCCTAGTGTAAATCTATGTGAATTTGGAGTGAAATGTTAAGGATATCTTCATTCATCTTCAAATATTTGTTGGAATGTATATCTCTGTTCTTGCTTTGATTCAAGTAATCAATTAAAATGCTTAAATGGGGTCATAAATTTGCATTAATTTACAAAGGATTTGATAAGAATCCATATACTAGAAGTTGTGAGCTCTAGAATGAAAAGTTGTTGTGAGATTAGTCCATTTCATTAGATTTAAAATCATTTATGTGTTAATAATCTTTGTATATGTGACTCTAATGCCCTATGTAACAAGGCACTGGTCTATTTTCAAATATTCACATAAAGGGTATATCAATTTGTCTATTCAGCGACCGACTTGAAGTTAAAATGCAAATTCACTTTAAAATTCAATTACAATCACAATGAGGCATGTGTATGAAATACTTCCTTTGTTCCTAATAGATTAATGGGAATTTTCTTGAAGATGAGCCAGTCTTTGAGTGAATGATGTTGTTTATCATATATAGGAACTAATCTATGATTTGATTTGTCATTTGTCAAGAGTGTCAACTTAAATATCCCTTAGAAACACCCTGTTTGGTCCCACAGAGCCTAAAGTGGAGAAGATTCTAGTCCTCGACTAAATATTGTTAGTTGACCATTCACTGTAAGGGTCTTGAATATATGAATTGGCTACTCTTTACAGATTCCTTAGGTGTAATGGAAAAACATCAACACTTTGCATCCATCTTAGCTTGTTTATAAATTAGGTTTTGAATCTTTTAGCTTAGAATTAGCTTAGATTAGCTTAACATTTGTATATCTTCATCATTTAGCATAAAATCATGTTTAATTAGCTTTCATCATAGTCATTTAGATTAAAATCATGTTTTCATACACATGTCATAGTGGTTCCATAAATTTTCTTCAATAAAACTGACTGGAACAAGGTCATTTATCCATGGGATTGGGAAAGGGTCTCCATTCCACATCAATGCAACACAACTCCCCCCATGGGATAAGATTCGAGGTCTTATAATAGGTTTCTTTCAAGCTTTCATGTTTATTTCATGTTTAGTTTAATGGTTTCTTAGTTTTGATGCTTTCGAATACCATCACATTGGGATCATGGCTTAGTGGATCAAATATACCTCAAATTCATATGGATTTGCTATATTTATCCTATACTATGGTCATGGTCACAATTTTAAAGATCAAATCATCACCCCCAAAAGAAGCACTTTGTGGGAAGTAGCATAAGAATGAGGAAAAAAGAGAGGAAGTGACAACCATTACATGCCAAGCATCTATTTCTATTGCAGCTAGTTTCCAAGAAGGAATGAAAACAAAGAGACAACTTGAAGAATTCAGTCCTTCACCCAATGTGTCTCAAAAATATGAGGTATGTTTTGATGAAATGTGCATCAATACAAGTAATATGAAGGTTTTTTTGTTTCCTACTATCCCTAAATGTAGGAATGTTGAATATGAGGTCTTCATTCAAAATGAAAATGTGACCTTGGGCATTAGGGATAATGTGGCTAAGTTAGAGTGCTTTGCATGGAACCAACAGACTAAAAATCTACCATTGAGTAGCCACACATTTGTTTGGAGAGTGATGTTGGACTACTGCTCAGTTTGATAGTATGCTTGAGCTTCAAAGCTTTTCTTTTGAGATGCATGAAGAAGAGATTCCTTGTGTGGATCAAAAATTATATTTGGAATATTTTACATCACTATGTGTGCTGGAAATTTTTTGTTTTTGTTTTAGTTCATGCAATGAAGAGGTCAATGATGATGACTTTGGCCTATCCTTTTATGAGGTGAGTTATCTTCCCTCTATAGAAGGTTTACTCTTATATGCTGACTTTTCTACATAAAATTTAACCCCTGCTACTGTATGCTCACTTGAGGCACTAGTGTTAGATAAATATAACACTTGCATCATATGGTTCCCCTACAATGGAAAATTTAGCAGTGAAGTGATCCTTAACCTTGCTGGCATCCTTTTCAGTTCCATGCACATTGGTAGTAGTTTTTAGTGGTTGTAGCCAGGTGAGGTTTGCAACTATGGTTTGAGGAAGATCAACTCCTTCAAAAGGTTCATCTTTGACAGAGACAATTTCCCTTCTTCTTCTTCCTATTAGTTTTCATGTACATATGGTAAAAAATTTGTTTTCCATGAAGTTCTTTTGCACAACCTACATTTTCCTTAAGGGAATGTATGTTCCTAGTTTCCATGCTTTCCTCCTATTCCAGGCTTGCACATTTTATTTTTTTTCCCTTAGGAGGCCCAATTTTGTTAACCCCTTTCATGACTTTATGTCCAATGGACTGATAAGGCCTTTGACTTCTATGATTAGTAGGAAATCATCCCACAAAAATTGTAAAAATGTTGACATATTTTATGCTACCCTTGGATTCCCTCGTTTATATCCGATGAGAGAGATCCTATGTGTGCATCCTATTGAAATCCATGTTTTGAAATTTCTACAAAGCTAATAAAAGGTTGCAATGTTGTCATGCAATATTGCTATGGTTGCACAACTCACTTCTAGAGGTTTGCAGAGGTATTTGACTACAGTTTCGACATGGGTTTTTCAAGAGGAGTCAATTGGTCTAGTCCACATGATCAAAGAGGTCAAATATGCTCAAGAATTCTGTATTTATGCTCTTGGTCTAACTTAGGGTTTACAATTAAACCATAAGGTTTGTAGTCATGGCGAATGAGAAGAGGTTTTTTTTTGTGTTGGTTGGTAATCGGCTATCACAAGTCACATAAGTTATAACTTATGTATTTAAAATAATTTGGTGACCAACCCTCTTTCCTTGTGCTATTGGTTTGATCGGTGAAGTGTTCATCATTGCTACCCTTTGAATTGCTATTTGTATTCTCATAACCAAAACCTCAATTGTAATATCTATTGTGCTCATGATGAGAGATCCAACATCATAGATTAAGTGATGTAGATCTTAGGAACATTGCGCCATCATTTCACATTGTTGTTGTGAAATGAAAAGTGTTGAGCTTCTCATGATGTGCAATGGTTGAGGATCAATGATGGGTGATGAAGAAACAAGATATAATGGCTATTGTGATGGATTAGTGCATCGCATTTTCACAATCAAGGGTTGAAGTCCTTTGCATGATGAATGATGATCAAGTGACTAAGGGATCAGATTTAAAGATGGTGATTAGATAGTTATCACTAGCCTCTAGTGCATCATGGTTATAATCCAAAGTAATTAAATTGTTTCTGCAATGAGCAATGAAGATATAAAAAATGGAATTTTTGAGGAGGCAATTGAATGTTGAAGGGAGCTATTTTGCAATTCCTTCGACATTCTGATGGATGGATAGATCTCTTGATAAGAAGGATAGGTAGATATTGGAGAGACATTGATGATGGTCCCTTCAACATCCTAATATGATTCTTCAAAGGATGAATGGAGAATGCTAAGGTGACAAGTGTCTTGGTGGGCCTGAGGTATTGGTTTTATTTGTATGGTCCTAATGGCTCAGATTTACTGCAAGAAGATATAACGGTCATCGTGTGCATCATTCACATAATTTTTTTGAATAATGTCACCCTGGTTGTTTCTACTATGGTCTTGTTTGTTGTGATGAGAGCGTCAATGGTTTATATTTGAGGGCAAGCATCTAGTGGTCATCATGAGGGTTCTTTGCATAGTAGTTTGGAAACATAAAGGATAAGTATTTTGTACAATGTGTGATGACAGTGATATGGCGGTTCCAAGTTCAATGCATAATGAAGCAATTGTGTGACATGAGTCCCAGGAAACAAGTGGCAGATTTTCATTGCATCATGAATCGTTGCCTTATACTCTTGAGGAGATCAACAATATATTAAGGCTATGTAATAGTCATTGATCTTGTTTCTCCTATGAGAAATGCCATGTTTTTAAAATAATTTGGGAATCTGATCTCGGCCATCCATCTCCAATCCAATGGATAGTATTCAAACTTCAATGGTTAATTGCTCTAGTTCGTAGTAGATTTGCAGAAGTAATGGCTCAATGACATTCCCAGCTACCAGATTGAATATGATCAACTTGGACCAGTTTTTTACACCTTTTCAACGCTACTTTTCAAAATTTGATGGTGCCATTACTCTCTGATGTGTTGTAAAGGCCACATATC
Organism: Sequoia sempervirens; assembly: GCA_007258455.2. Lineage (NCBI taxonomy): Eukaryota > Viridiplantae > Streptophyta > Pinopsida > Cupressales > Cupressaceae > Sequoia > Sequoia sempervirens. The sequence goes on from VDFB02359630.1 coordinate 23,243, forward strand.
TCCTATCAGGGTATGTTGGTCTAATATTTTGTTATGGATTTTGTGGATTCCCATCCCTGCATTCATGTGGGTCATCATTCTAGGGATTTTTTGAGTTGTTAGAGCCTTTATGGCTAGTTATGTTTCTCTATAATGGGGGAAATTCAAATCATTTTATCTAATAAAATTCATCTTCCTACAAACCCTAGTTAGTTTAGGGTTAGGTTTTTGATTAAAAATCTTGGTTATGCTTGAACCATAAAGAAATATTGTATCATTATTATGGGTTCTTCCTTTGGATTCTCTAGGGTTTTTATATTGTATACACTACATTCCTTGCATTCTACCATTGTAAAGATTGCTTCTAAGCTTTATGTTAAAAAAATACAACTATTACCACTATTATCTCTTCCATATTCTAGTAAAATCCTTTCACCTTCATGTTTGAGTATGTGTTTTAATTTTTCCATTGATGTATAATGTTGTTCTGAAGTAGGAAGAAACAAATTTTTATCTTTTTGTTTCACCTCTATTTCCATCTTATATTATCCTTCTATCTCTTTTTGCTAGTGATTTGTTATATTAAGGTAGTGATAATTTTCATGTGTTGGTTTAGACCAACACATTTGCACTTAGTTTAGAAGAGGAATCCAACCTTCTTTGGAGACTTGACCTCAATTTGCAAGGTCCCACACCTTGAGATCATTTCCATTGTGTCATTAGAACACCAAACTCTTGTTCAATAGGGTGCAGTTTTATGTGACAACATTGTCCTCTCTCGGAGATATTAGGCACAATGTTCCCTAAGAGGAGACCTTACATGAACTAAGAAAAACCCCTTTGAACATGTCTTATCCTATTTGCATTCTGTTCATAAGTGTTTATCATAACACATCTTTCTAACCTTGTGAAGCTCAAAATTACAACACTTTTTCATGGCCACCAAGCATAATATACCTTGCTTGCTTGTCGAGCCTTGCTTATTCATAAGTTTTTAGAATAATGTAGCTTGCTAAGTCTTATGAAGCTTGAAGTTTATATTGTTTGGTTCCTTATTAAATTTTAGAGGTATAACTTTGGTATGGTATGGGAGCCTAATAAGATTCTCCCATTTTCCACTCTTGGGGGCTCACCTAGTGGACAATAGATTTAACTAGCTCATGTGAGTGTGCATTATTTTTTGCATAGTGCACAATGAGTTCCACTTGTAAAAAAATTTGGTGGAGACTTGATCCACATCAAGCTAGACAAATAGGGGAGGCTTGATTCACCCCTTTTCTTTCTTTTTCTTTCTTTTATTCTTTGACATTGTATGATTGATTATCTTGTCATTGTTGCATACATACATATGTTTAATGGGGGTTTGACTATGGCAAGCCCCAAAACAACCCCAAAATTTTTACCCATTATGTTTTGTGTGGGTATCATGTTCATGTGGAGCTTGCGAGAGGCTAGATCGATTGTAAGTTTGGTCTCTACCACCTTTGTTGTTATCAAACTCTATCTTTTCAGTTAAAGTATTCTTCTTGTTATTTCAATAGTTTAGCTATTTATGTTTTATGTCATTACATAAAACTATATTTTTTAGGTTGTTCGAGAGTCCTCTATTAGTTTAGACTGTACTTCATACTCCTTATCTGATGAATGCTGACAATTGATTGGGGTGCGAGTGTGCCACACTATCAACCATCTTTTGCGTTGGAGTCCCTTGGCAAAGAGCTGCCTAGATTATAGTTCAGACTCGAGAATTTTCTCAATTTTTTTCCTAAACTCTTTAAGTTGACAAGAGGATAGTGATAGATTAGTTTTCCTTCCTTTTCCACCCTCTCAAACATCAAACTTACCCTAAAAAATCATTTGCATGAGGTAGATCAAGGTAGTTGATTATTCTAGACCCTCTCATGA